>JABUIW010000023.1:11549183-11619500 GCA_013363375.1 Menidia beryllina | reverse complement strand
TGTGTGTGTGTGTGTGTGTGTGTGTGTGTGTGTGTGTGTGTGTGTGTAGGCCACAAACTGCTGATGCTGCACATCTCAGCAGATGGCAGAAAACACACATAAACACGCGGCATGTTGTGTCTGATTTACATGCAACGGCAAACGAAACGTCCCCTCATTCTCATATCAAGGAAATCTAATTTCTCCTTTAAAAGCGGCTCGCGTCCCGAAACCAAACCTGACAGCACACAGCTGTAGAGCAACATCTGGGAGTTCTTGAATATGTGTGGGAGAAGTCATTAAAAAAAGATCAGCCGTTTGGGTGTCCAGAGGAAATGAGAGTGCTGGTCGTCAAACAGAAATCTCAGCCTGTGGGAAGCGCTGTCGGACATCTGTGCGTGGCTCGCCGTGCGCCCCCCCCCGTTGGTCTGAGGCCGACGCACTGACCTGAATGTGTTTCGTCCTCAGCTGCCGCGCGAGCAACAGGAAGAGTCTGATTGTGACGTCCAGCACCTCCCCCACCCTGCCGCGACCCCACTCGCCCCTGCACGGACACACAGGTAAGAGTCTCTGAACTCTGAGCCGTCAGACACAAGGGCCCCTAACTCAAGGGATGAGCCAGGGCTTGGCAAAGAAGAAGTTTGAATTGGATCTTTAAGCTCTTTGATTCCAGTATTCTGTCAAAAAGACACATCATCTGTTCTTATTTCATTAGCTGATGTGAGAAAAATCCCACAGTGACCAAATATTCACTTTAAACTCCAGAGAATCAAACCTATTCTGTTTCTGTTGCAGATTCTGGGTTTTCTTCAGTAAATTACTGCAGATATATCAAAGAAACTGGTACTTCTGAGCAGCATATTATCATTTATTTCTGAATATTCATCATAGCTAAGTTTTGTTTAAAATATGTTCCTTTCTTTCTTTGGTAAATTTGAATCTGCTGGTTGAGCCACAATGTACTTCACGGCAGGATTGATAAAAATCTGTGTGAGCCTCCATCTTTGAATTCGTCAGTGTGAAAAAATGGAACCTCTTTAAAAAGACGTGTTTAGTTGAGCTTGAAGTGTCTCGGAGGAAAATGAGCCTCTCACACAGATGCAGCTGCTGCAGAGTGCTGACGCGGGTCTTCTTCAACATGCCTGACAGCTCAGTAGAAACCCACCAGCAGGGCTGACGGATGGCTTTAAGATCTGGAAAAATGAGCTGACAGACAGAATGAGGGCGGAGGGTAAACATGAGAAGATTAAGAACCAAAAGTGACCGTTTTCTGTCCCAGACGAAGAGCCTGAGCTGGACCGAATGGGAGCCCAAAGCTGCGTCGAATCCGTTCAGTAAGCAAGAAAATAGAGATTTGTTTCTTTTCATAACTTTCAAAGCACATTGATGTGATCAATTTAGATAAGAATTTACTAACAAATTTATTAGAAATACAGCTAGTGACATAAAAACATCATGATATCTGTGCGGAAAAGTGGAAGTTTCATGTAAAAACGTTGAAATTCAAACCTACTGGGGAAAAACTGTATTTTATTAATTTAATAATCACACAAAAACATCAAATCTGAGCAGAAGAGCACAAATCTTAAAAACAAGCTATTTATAAACGCTTTGAGGCTGTTTTTGGCTCCTTTTGATTCATATTCCACCTAAAAAAAAAAGGTCTGGACTGTAAAGTCCACTTTATGTGAATTTACAGATATTTTTTCATTCTGACAGACTGCATAAACACATTGGAGCTAAAAATCACACAAAATCTTTCCCTTAAAAATACATTTTTATAACTTAGAAAGCAAAAAAAAGATAAATGTAAAAAATTTATGAGCAAATGTAGCAAAAAATAAAGAAACAGACATAAACCATCTGGATGTTTCGGCAATTGTTCATTTCAAGTAAAAACCTAGAAATTTTGACCTGTTCTAGAGCATTTAATAACTGCTGAAGCAGTTTTATTTAGAAATATGTTTATATATAATTTTTTTGAAGTTGCAGCTTGAAGTTATTTTGAGACCAAATCTTTAAGGAAGCGTAAAACACAGATCTGTGATCTGTTTGGAAATGACCCCACCGGATAGAAACCGGGTGTGAATGCTCTGTTCCAGTTTTTATTGATATGGATTAGTCAGAGCCGCGGAACGCTGCGTCCTTTACGCTCGTTATCGCCTCGTCTGGCCTCCTCCTGCGCAGAACGTGACGTCTGACCGCCTTCTAATGACGGAAGGGTCGGATAAAATGCACCATGAGCGATTTCGGACCAAACGTGGAAGACTTTTCCTGTTCACACTGCCACAAAGCAGCTCAAACCTCCAGTTAATGAGCAGTTTCAAAGCTAACTCACTGACATCAGAGTGTGGAGTTATACTGTTTTTAATCCTTAAACAGGAGCTGTGTTGTGTTAAGGAACTTTTCATGTAAAGAGCCTTCATGTTTCCAGATAATAAATGAGAAATGGGGGGAAGAGGAGGCTCAAACCGAGCTATTTTTAGCCTCTTTCAAGGCTTTGAATCCTCTGAGTTAGATGTGAAGTCCTGGATTCATCATCCTGCTGAGAGCGAAGCTGCTTTCAGGCCCTGTGATGAGCTTTCATGCTTATTTCTGACATTTCTTCTCTGTCTGACACTAAATTAATCTAATTAATATGATTAGTAAATGCTGCTCTGCTGATCATGTTCTCACCCACTCATCCCCATCTCTCCTGACAGAGACTCTACTCTATTAGTCGCTAAACGTCTGCAGAATGCAGCATTCCCTCTCTAATTTTCTACTTATCTTTCTCTTTTTTCGGTATTTTCCCTGTGAAGAAGAAGCGTTTCACAACCTCTTTTTTCCTCCTGCAGCCATACCTGTTCAGGCTGTTTCTAACTGATTCTCTGGGCTACAGACTGACAGATAAACAGTTTTTCTGCAGCTGTGGTACGGCCATGTTGGATTCTGAGAAGCCGAGATGCTCAGAGTCACAAATCCAGCGAATTTGGGGGCGTTCTGCTTCATTTTTCTACCTTCTGACTTCAAATTACTCCCACTTTGCGCATATTGATTCCTTATAAAGAAGCCAGAGGCTGCCCCTTGTTTGACTCTTTAAAGCTTTTGGGGCTAAACTGAATGTTGGATCAGCTTTTTGGTTCTGCTGCTGCAGCTTTGTGAGGAAAGCTGTTGATATTTCATCTTTTTTAGCCTC
This sequence comes from Menidia beryllina, assembly GCA_013363375.1. Classification (NCBI taxonomy): domain Eukaryota; kingdom Metazoa; phylum Chordata; class Actinopteri; order Atheriniformes; family Atherinopsidae; genus Menidia; species Menidia beryllina. The sequence continues at coordinate 11,616,343 of JABUIW010000023.1, read as the reverse complement.
TTACCAGTCAGATGGTCTGATGGATCACAGACCTGATCTCATTCTTGATGGTCAGGAGCTGGAAACAAGCTGTGTGTTTGAGCCAAATGAGGCTGTTTGTGAGGAAAGCTGAACATTTTAATGAGGAATGAAGAAGACTGGATTCACTTTTAGCTGCTTTAAGCTTTCTCTCTGCAGACTGATGGCCTGCAGACAGTTTGAAATGGCCTACAGATTGAAGGGGGGTTTGCTGCTCCTCCTTGGCGCTCCTGGGAAAAGGTCCACTGATTGGCAGCTGTTTGTTCCAGTGATGGTTTGTCAGACGAAGCCTCCCTCCTCTTTGTTATTCTAATGAAATACGGCTCTCTCTGCTCGGATGGAACTCTTCCCTCCTCCCTAATTCCAGCTGCATTTTCTCAGCTTCTTCCTCCCTGGAGGCAGCGAGCTCATATTTTATCAGCACGTACCTCATAAGATGAATCTTTCTTTCTTTTTTACTAAAGTAGGTCACAGTCTCTCCGCTTTACAGCCTGAATGTGACAGCGAGCGGTTTCTGAATCTGCTGGGACGGCCCGCCCATCAGGGCTCGGCAGCCTGACGCTTCAGGGCTGCATCGTTTTATTCTTTGGGGGGTTGGAATAACAAATAAGACCCAGACACCAATTAAAGTGACTAAAATTATGATAAGCCCTAATACTAACCAAATACTAGAATTTTTAGTTTTTTTAAGGTAATTTAGCAATTGGTCTTTTGTCTGTGGGAATGAAGGTGGTGGATTAAGATGGTATTAGTGGTCTGTTTGCTTGATAGGCTGACGGAGACTGTTTATTTGTCGGCCTGTTTATCTGAAGTTTGACAGCAAAGGCTTTTTGTTAGTTCAGCCAGTGGGTGGATGATAGATTTAGGGTTGCTCTTCAGCTCTCCCCTGCTGAGCGTGCCCTGTTTGCTCACTCAGATCTTTGGAAGGAGAATCTCTGTCCCGCCTCTGGTTACTTTCTGCTTTGACCATCTTCCCTGCTGAATGAAGACCTCTCTCGTGATGCTGCCACCACCGTGCTCTGGTCTCACCTGAGCACTGGACCCTGCTCCAGGTGTTTGGGGAGTGTCCAGCATGTGTAGTGGTGAAAAGAGGCTCTCAGCTCACCTAACAGAAGCAGGGGAGCTGGGGCCTCGTCACTTTGACTAAAAACACTCCTGTTTCTTTGCCTTTATTTATGTTTTGTCAGTTTGAAACGTTTGAGTTCATCAGAAGCTGAATAAAAAACTGACCTCGAATGAATTCTTTGACATAGTTCTTGGTCATTCACGATGACTGATTCTTGTCTTGCAGGAACCAGCCCTCTGGACAGCCCTCGAAACTTCTCCCCCAACACAGCCGCTCACTTCTCCTTCGTTCCGGCTCGCAGGTGAGAACCCTGAAGGCGTTGGACCTCCTGGTCAGCCTGGGAGCCGGGCTGTGTTTGGTTCTGTTGGTTATGAGCGGAGAAGGTGGCTGGTGTGAGGGGCAGGGGCACGTGCATGCACATGCACATCACTCAAATCCAGGCACAGAAGAAAGAAAAGTTCCAGCTTTCTTCTTTCTGCCTCTCAAATTTCAATGGATACACTGATGATGATGTTTCCATGGTAACTGCCCGCTCCTGGCTCATTTCCATGACAACATCATCATCAGATTGAGGCGCTTTAATCCTGGTGTGGACAGGAAGTGCACCACTGACCTCAGAGCTGGAGCCACAGTGTCCCCCAGTGGTGGAGGCTGGTACTACAGATTTGAGAAGCACAAACCTCTGCCTCCACTTTGGGACGGTCAGAGGAATCCTATAAAATACAAATTTGAGACTATTTGGCAATAAAATAATATGGCTGCTTTAAATGTGGGTCTCTGTTAAGTCATTTTTGTTTGTTTTTCTGTCCTAAAGAAGAAGCTTCAGAAAAATAGTCCAGGAAACTCTTGGATTTGGTTATCGTTTTGTTTTTTGGTAAAAGCTTTAGGATTTAAGATCAAAGCTTATATTTTCTACTGTTTCTAAATGTATTAATCTGATTCTGAAGAAATTTACACTTAATTAGTGCAATCTTTTTATTTATTGTTTTTAAAGTTGACGTATCCCCCCTCTCTGTTCCAGAGAGCACATTTCAGGCTGTAAAACTCTCCAAAAAACCCAGACATGATCATTTTGGTTCCCCTTTGTTTATGAAACTCCTTCAGTTGGCTTCGCCTTTGGTATCTGAGGACTAATTGCTCCTGGTGTATTGTTTCATTTAGCAGCAGCTAATGCTAACAGCTTAGCTGATGAAGACAGCGTATACCAGCCCCTGAGGGCTTCTTACAGCTCCTCTCTGACAGATGAACATCATTTGTAGGACGTTACTTTGTCAGCTGGCCCTAGAAATACAAAAAAAATAGTTAATTGAACACATTTTTAAAAACAGACTGTGTGACAAAAACAAACTCTGTCTCTTCCTCCTCACAGTCACGGACACAGAGCTGACAGGTAACGTCCACGTTTGACCTCACGCCTTTTCCCCGCCGCCGCCGCCCTGCATGGCTGAACACACAGACCAACAGGCGCTGCTTCTTACTAAAAAAACAGCTCACAGACAGCTGAGTTTCATCTTTTCCCAAAAACTTTAGTAAGCACCTTTTGCTCTGAAGAGGCTGAACAGAAAATATTGAAGTTGTAATTCTTATTTGACTGATTCTTAGCTGATAGAAATATTAGAAATGATAATTTAAGCTTAATTTCTGAGTTTTCTGTAACTAAATTAATTTGTTACAGATTTACAGTCCTCTTCATATCATCTAAACTATATAAAAGATTCAATAAACAGTTAAAAATAAGTCACAAAAATATCTGAAGTGTGTTCATGAATGTGTCCATCCATTCCTTCTTTTGTCCCCCAGTTTTTTTTTCCTGCTCTGTATTTTAAGTCAAAGTTTGTTGAAAAATCCAAACTTGACGATATTTTGGAGTATTATTTGGTCAAACTCATTGACTGCCAGCATTCAGAGCAGCTGCTGCTTTGTGCTGAGTCCTGCTGTAAAAACCCTTTCCTGAGGACTCTTTTAGGGTTTGAGTCGGTTCTGGGCGCCTTTTCCATCTTTTCTTTGTGTTTTCCTTCCCTCTCCTTCAGGTGGGCTGCTTCCTGCTTCTTGTGGTGATGCATCCCATTTAAAGGGTCGATCCTTATTTAATTGAAAACATGCCAATACCAGTTTAATACCAGTTTTTCTTGTCTGTCTGTGTTCAGGTCGGATGGCAGACGCTGGTCCCTGGCCTCGTTGCCCTCCTCTGGGTATGGAACCAACACCCCCAGCTCCACCGTCTCGGTAAATGTCTGAACTCATGAATCCAACCCCCCCCACTGTTCCCCTCTGATGCCTGTGTCTACCCCAGCTTCTTGCTGCTTTGGCCAGCTTCATTCCTCTAGTTCAAATTCAGCTAAAAAACCTGAAAATAGACTAACCTCTGGAGCAGAGACCAGGACAGGTCCCCGGCTACAGGCCGATGAGAGCCCACAACCTCTCCCCACCACAAGCCCTCATGTTTGATGATGACATGCCGGAGGGAATAGCCCCTGCTCATCCTGACTGCTTCAACGCCTTCCTAACAGCCCCCTGATGGGCCTCTTACAAGGGATCCCAGCACCCGTCAATCAGACCTTTTAATGGGCTTCTGACACCCTCCTGTTGCTTTCCTAACATCCCAACAGTTGGTATCCTGACTCCCTCCAAACAACCTCCTAAGACCCTTCCCTCGCCCCCTTGTCCTTCATGGTCTTGGTTGGTGGAATGACCTTAAAGTCTACCAGAGCAGGGCTTTTCCCTTTTCCCTTTTCACCTTTTCGTCCCTGATCTTAACCGGGCTGCAGATGTGCTCTGTATCAGCCTCCTGATGTTGGAGCTGTTCTCTAGATTCTCCTGTGAGTCTCTTTATATCCAAAACGCACCTCCAAACATTCCCGTCCAGCCCGTCCCCTGACCCTGGGCCTGTACCCGGCCCCGGCCGCCCGCCCCAGCCCCGGGCCCAGCCCCGGCCCCCCGGCCCCCGCTGTAGCTCCACTGCTGGCGGTAATCTGTGCTCCCTCTGTGCTCCTCCTCTCACAGTCCTCCTGTTCATCTCAGGAGAAGCTGCACCAGCTGCCCTTCCAGCCCACGCCCGACGAGCTGCACTTCCTCACCAAGCACTTCAGCTCTGAGAGCATCACGGACGAGGAGGGCCGCCGCTCGCCCGCCATGAGACCGCGCTCCCGCAGCCTCAGGTAGGACCCCCCTCTCCCCTGTCCAGAGAGATCCATTCATTCAGGGGCTAGTATAGATTTGGGACAAAGTGGATTCCTATCACTTTTCGGGGGTATTAGTGACTGAATTGGTCAGGTAAGCTCTCACCTGTCTGATGGATATTTCTGTAGTCTCTCTACTCCCCTCCACTGTTTTATCTGAAAACAGATATTGACTCCTTTCATCCTCTGAGATGAAAGGAGGTGAGACGAGCTGCCCGGAGCGTCTCTGATCCCACCGTGTCGGCTGATTGATGTCAGGCTGACATATAACCTCACACGAAATTGTTATTTCTGAATTAACACAGATTCAGACTGAGATGGCCTGGACTCCTCCAGGTGTTTGTAATAAGAGCTGCAAATGAGAAAACTGTGTAATTATGAGGTGACGTCCCTCGTTAAAAAGCTCCTAATGAGCATAACACAAGCTCAGACTGATGGAGGGAAGCTGCAGAGGAAAATGAAAAATAAATTAACTGAGATGAGTAGCAATGCTGATGGAAAAGAGAAAAAAGAGAGTAGAGTTGAGGTCTTTGTGCAGCTGTGATGTCAATCTCCTCAGTTTGGAGAAAAGCAGCAGTTCTGCTTCTTTCTGAAGATCTTTCAGAGTTTTTCTCATTCAGCAGAAGAACGGCCCCTAACTCAAGGGATGAGCCAGTGTCGTGTCCAAACAGAACAGACGACTTAGCAAAGAAGCAGTTGAAGTTGGATCTTTAGGCTCTTTGTTACCAGCAGCCTGTCACAAAGACATATCAGTTGTTCCCATTTTTAGTAGATGTGTGAAAAATGAAAAAAAAAAAAACAGTTTGACAGACAGAAAATAGGATTTTGGAAGGCAGCAACAAGCTGATTCCTAAATAGCAACTATATGAAAACTGAAAGCCAATCTTAAGTAAGGGATAGAGGGAGAAAAAGCTGACACAAGAAGTGGACTGAAAATCAGTAGCAATCCTCCCCAGAGCCGGAGCTCCACATTATTGAAGCAGTGTGGATCATCTGACAGAGAACGGAACAAAAGGCAGCCCACATCCAAAGAAGAGCTTTGGGATGTCCTTCAAGAAGCCTGGAGAACTATTCCTGAAGACTCCTTAAAGAAAGGACCCAGTGCTGGTTGGAGAGGGTTCAGGCTGTGCTGGAGAATGAAGGAGCTCAGAGCAGAGATTCACTCTAAGCTGCTCAATCACACTCACTCTGCTTCTGCTGCAGCTCCTGGGTTTGTCTGGTGGTTTCAGGGGATCTGCAGCTGCTTTTGTTTGGTTTTTTGTATGTATCAGTGAACAGGTTCTTGTCTTTTTGCCCAGTGGCTGACAGGAGCAGAGCAGTAAACCAGCACATGTCTCAGATGCTTGAGTTCTCTGTCTTGCTCAGTTAGGTCCCTCATATCCAGTCTCACTGCCTCAGTAATGAAGCATCAATGTTATTTTTCCCCTCTCGCTCTGTCTGATTTACAGCGATGAGAGTCTCCATCAGTGCTTCTCTGCATATTGAACACCTTTTTCACCACTTAGACACATCCCGCCTTCTTCCTCGCCTCACACTGAACAAAAAGCTTTTCCTGGTCGTTTCTCAACAGAACGATGAAGATGTTTTTCACAGACTGCCGCCGGTGGCTCTTTATTTCCCATTACAGCAGAAATATGGCTGTGTCCTAATTAGCCTTTGTCTGGCTCTCTCCTGTTATCCGTCCGGGGAATTTCTCTGCTCGCTCTGTACTGATTTATTTCAATAACGTCTCCAGGAGTAGCTCAGAACAAGAAGAAGAAGAGACTCTGTGAAATTACAGACTATACAAACTAGCCGCTGGCTCTCAGTCCATCTGTGTCACAGAAGCACAGATTTCTCCTCCTATTAGGAGAGCAAAGTTAAAATTGATTCCAATCATCAGTCCATAATTAAACCCTTTAAAGACTCATCCAAGAGAAAAAAGATTTTTTGTTTTGTCTGAAGTCTTTTTTGGCCCTTTAACAAAATAAAAAAAAAAAACTATACATTTTTTTAAACTGTATTAGCGTGTCAAAATTATTGTTGTTTAGTCTTCTGCCTGCTGTTATCAGTTGTATCTGATTGTGTACAACAGTGTTATGAGTTAAGTTCTAACCATTGAATGTTCAGAAACGGTATCTATCAAAAAGTATACATATGGCATTATAGGGTTAAACAGAATTTATGGATTCAGAAAAAACAGACAAATAACAATAATAAAACACCTTTTTTTAATGCATTAAAGCCTAAATGATTAAATGTGAGAGGGCTGTGATTGATTTCTTTGCGGTTAAAGCAGCATCAGAGCCTCTTCATACCTGCTCCTCAGTACGGACAGCAACGATTGGCTGCCCTAAGAATGACATCATCACCTCACTTGGACTTTCCATGTTTATTTTCATATATCTGTGTGTATATTCTTCATTCAGATGATATCTGAGAATATTCGGCACATTTTGTGATGAAACAGGTGGAGCATCGGGGTATAGAATCAGTTATATTTCAGCCTCCTGAGGGTTAAACAGAATAAATGGCTGTTTTCCGTCATGACAAACAGCCGTCTGCTCTCATTCCCATTAAGCAGGTAATTGGACTGTGAGCTGCTGATGGATGACTTAAAGCATTACCTCATCGGACAGGTCACATGGTCTGCGTGCCGATGACTCATCCAGATACAGAAACAACCTTTTTCTTTCTTAGATTAAAGTTTTCTGGGTCAAAGCAGAAGAAATGTGGCTGTAATCCGTCCTCCTCTGAGTCCCAGAAACACAACTCGGCACAAAATCAGCAGAGCGGGTATTTTGTTCAAGGCAAACTGACAGAAGTGGGGGGAGAAATGCCGCTTGTTTCACGCCGCAGACCCAGAGATGTGTTTCTGGGGAGTGTTTACCATCACAAATTGGGGGGAATGAATAAGACAGCCAGATAACGAAGCCGGAAAATTGGTGGAGATGAATTTTTCTGCCTCGGCTCGGCACTCTGAAGCAGCGCCTGTCACCTGTCATCAGCTCATATTCTCCTGGAAGGGAGACGTGGAAAGGTCAAGGGCATCACTGCTGTCTTCCAGCACAGAAAGGTCAGCTTTGTGGGAGGGGTGGGGGGGCCCCAGGAGACATCCAGTGAGTAAAAGACAGACAGATTTATATTCTGTTGGAGCTGCCGAGGTCCTAAAGAGACATCACTGTCAGTTTGTGAAGACCCCTGAGAGTCCCGAGACGGGGAAAGGTCCCGTTAGCATGTCCGTCCTGTTCCTGCCCCCCCCCACGTCCAGCTGATCTGGGCCCAGGTCGTCCTGCAAGGTCACAGAGAAACTACTTCTTCTACTTTCTTATCTGGGTCAGTGCTCCAACCTCTGGGAAATAACTAAAGTCTGTTCTGTCCAGATGTCGGAAAAAAAGTAGAGCTGAACCAACTTTCTTACACTAAAAAACAAACGAATAAGTGTAGAAGCTAAAGTGAGCAGCTGAGTCTGAAGAGCAGGTTGAAAAATGAAAGACTAAGCTCTGATATCTCAAATAAAAAAAGTCAGACTTTGGTTTAGTCTGACTTGTAGTATTTTTTTAATCATAATCCTCTGCTCTGATGCGGTCTGGATCCCTCTGGTGATACAGACTCCCTCAATGCTCTCCTCAGATTTCTCTTGGGCTTCCATAAAAGTGTCTGTCTCCTTTGTTTCAGCCCTGGACGCTCACCAGTCTCCTTCGACCACGAGATCATGATGATGAACCACGTGTACAAGGAGAGATTCCCCAAGGTTAGTGCTGCTCGCCAACACTCCACAGACCCCGAAAAACAGCCGGAAAATGCTGCTGTTTGAGCATCGCTGAGGTTTTTCTGGTACCTGGAAGCGACAGGACGCCTCTGTTTTATAGGTCTGAAGTGGTTGATTTAATCCAGTGTCTGTCCTTTCAACTCTGAGGTTTCAGATTTTCTGAATTTATGAATCATTCGCTGATGGTAGAGGCTGCTTTTATACCCAATCCTGACACCCTCACCTGTGGGCAGGTACTCTGGTGGTTGGAGAACCTGTTCCTGTGGGTTCTTTAAGTGCTTCAGGTGCTGGTTCTGGTTCTAAATCTGATCCAATGAAAATGGTTAGAATCAACCTCAAACATAACTTGTTTAGGTAAATCTTTGAGCTAATTAACAGCTCTCAGCTCTTCTCTAGATTAGACCTGAAGTGAAAAAGCTCCCACCATCATTTTCTACCAAGAGATTAATCAAACGCCCTTCTCTTCCTTTTTATTTCTTTGTTTTCCATAAACGTGAACAGCTATCTGCATGTGTGAATCTGACAGCTTAATGTGGTAAAAACACCAGGAAGGTGAATGATAGCTCACACGATTTCCCCTTTTAATTATTCATCTCTCCATTTTGGGGTTTTTTGTCTAATGTTCGACATTATCTGCTCACATATTGTCACATATGTCTCTGGCACGGTGGTGCACCTCCCCTGTGACTCCCCCCTCCCCCGCTGCCTCCCCTCAGGCGACAGCTCAGATGGAGGAGCGTCTGGCCGAGCTGCTCGCCTCCTCGGCCCCCGATAAGGTCTGCCCGCTGGCCGACGGGGTCCTGAGCTTCATTCACCACCAGCTGATTGAGCTGTCCAGGGACTGCCTGGAGAAGAGCCGCGAGGACCTCATCACCTCCCGCTACTTCTACGAGCTCCAGGAGAGTCTGGAGAAGCTGCTGCAAGACGTAAGTCCGGCTCAGACCAGCCTGAGATGTCCCATAAAACCGGTTCTGGTTAAAGAGAAAGGCCCACATTGACAGCAGGCATAGACAGACACGTTCAGGGGGAATTAATGAGAAGAAAGCCACATTTAGGCACAGAAAAAAGTTCCTGTTTTCTTTTTAAATTCCGCTAATTATTACCAAAATTCCAGGTGACAGGATGGTGACAGGATGGTTTTCCCTCACCTGCCCACAGGTTTGGAGCAGGAGTTATCCGTAAAGCAGCTCCTATAAACTCTTTAAATTAGTCCAATCTGAGATGTCATTCAAGATGTGATCTGATGAAAGGTGGCAATCCACATTTAGGGAAAACTCAATACCACCAAAACTGGGTGAAAAAAGAAGAAAAGAAACAAATGGTTTCATTTTTCTGTCCCTTTTCCTTCCTTATCAATCAGTAATTGAGGAAATGAATGAAAAGGCCCACTAACTGGCTGTGTTTAATTTCATATAGATGGGAAATTCTGCTTTCATTTTTAACAGTGTTAATTTATTTTTCTGATTAAGCCCCAAATATTTAGTTTATATTTAAAGTTTTGGGCAATTTGTGGAGTCCCATTTTAGATATTTCTTACTAGCTCAACTTATTTCGGCCAGATTTTCCAGCTGGAATACACTGAACCATCAGCCTCTGGTGACGTCAGCGTCCCGTCTCGCTCGGTTGACCGCGGGCCGACTCGTGGCGGCCGCCGCTTATGGCCGTCAGTCCTGCGAGGTGACGACGCCTCTCTGATTGGCCGGCGCTGTCCTGTGTTTACACAAGATGACGGCTCTATTAGCTCACTTTTCGGCGGCGCTACGGCTCCCAAAGGACTCGTCGTGACCTCCTGCTCCGGCGGGACGCTCGCACACACATCCTGATTCTAATTTCACACCTCAGCGCTCGGCCGGCTGACGGATGACTCTCCCAGTCGGGCGGGGGGCGCAAGGGGGGGGTTTCTCTGCCTGTGATTGGACGGAGGGTTCAGGGAGGAGGAGGATGCTGGAGTGCTTTTGGAGAGCGGGAGGAAATCTGCACGGCCACATCTGCAGAGACGGGCGGCGAGCTGCAGAGCGGCTGATGACATCTACGCTCACAGTTGTTCGTGTGTTTGTTTTTTTGTTTTGGCGCTCTGCGATGTGAGGCTGGCAGGAATGTATCGCATCTCATGGCAGAGGAGGCTGGAAGAGGAGGAGGTGCTGCAAGAGGTGGTGAGGAGGAGCGAGTGGAAGGTGCTGGCACACTGCTGGGAGGAGGAGGAGGAGGAAGGCTTTCCAGCTGCTTCAGTTTGGCCTGATCATACTCAGGTTTGGACCCTCGACTTCAGGGATTGATGAATAGAACCCGAGAGTTCATTGCAAGATTCTTAGTTTATTGTTACAGTGAGACGGATCCAAAAGAAACCTGCAGACAAATCCAGAAGCTGCAGCAGAAGTCAGAGTGATTGTACAGCTGAAAGTGAATCTCTGCTCTGAGCTCCTTCATTCTCCAGCACAGCCTGAACCCTCTCCAACCAGCTCTGTCCTTTCTTTAAGGAGTCTTCAGGAATAGTTCTCCAGGCTTCTTGAAGGACATCCCAAAGCTCTTCTTTGGATGTGGGCTGCCTTTTGTTCCGTTCTCTGTCAGATGATCCACACTGCTTCAATAATGTGGAGCTCCGGCTCTGGGGAGGATTCATCCCTCCATCAGACCTGTTGCCACTGATTTTCAGTCCACTTCTTGTGTCACTGGGCAGAGCTCAGCCTTTTCTCCCTGTTTCCCTTTCTTAAGAACGTCTTCTTGACAGCCTCCCTTCATGGAGAGCATTTCTGATGAGGCTTGGTCCAACAGGAGATGATCAGCTGAAGGTCCAGATGCATCTCTCAGCTCCTGTCAGCTTTTTGCTGGATTCTTTCCTCTTTCTTAAGGACATCACTTTCAGATCCTCTTCATCTGCTGTAGATCATTTTTAGGCTCATCACTTCTTCTTTTGTCCTCCACTTGTCCAGTTTCCTCAAATGTTTTAAGGACACACTGCACACCATGCTGAGATATGCCAAGTTTCCAGCTAAAAGCTCTAATAGCTCTCTCGGCTTGTTGCTGCCTTCAAAAATCCAGTTTTCTGTCTGTCAAACTGTGTTTTCTTTGGCATTTTTCACACATTTGCTAAAGAAATGGGAACAAACTATGTGTCTTTGTGACATGCTGCTGGTATCAAAGAGCCTAAAGATCCAACTTCAACTGCTTCTTTGCTAAGTCGTCTGCTCTCTGTGGACAACAATGGCTCATCCCTTGAGTTAGGGGCCTTTTTCCTGCCTGAATGATTCAGAACTCAGAGTTAAGCGGCTTAACAAAGAAAAAACACATTCCTCTGAAAATGCTCAGCTACAAGGACTGGACAGAAAAGACAGAAAAAGCATAAAAAACTCTGAAAGACCTTCAGAAAGCTGCAGAAGTCCTGCTCAGGAACACTTTAGAGAGTTCCTGAGCTGGGGGGGTTCTTGGATGAGGACTTTTTACTCTCAGCATGAATCCCGGTTTCACTTCTTCATCCCTCCATGTCCTCTTCCTCATGTCACGACCTCATTATGGAGCTGGCAGGAGGCCATTTCACCTCACCTCCTCGTCTTTTATCTCTCCTCCAACTTTAACCCCCCCCCAAAAACCCATCCATGTCATCGTTCTTTAGCGGCCTGCCTGGCGGTCTCCATGGCAACCTGCGTCCAGGCCATCCTGGCTGTAACCCTGTAGAGACCCCGTTAGACTCCCACAGGTCGGCGGGGCACAGCTGCTAACATCTGGCTGTAATTGGTTGCCTGTGAGCTCAGATGGAAACATCCATCCATCGTTTGGGGGTCGGTCATCCAAATGAAGCCATTTCTCTGAGCGCTTTCGGGACGGCCGTGAATCCATCTCACTGTTTTGAATGAGATCGTAATGTGATCCATTTTCAGACAAAAAGTCCAACAGAACCGGAGCAGGAATCCTGACGTTTTCCAAAAAGGAACCCGGACTTATGGTTGCTGGATTTAAATCAGTATTTGTCAGATTTTGTTCAGTCGTCAGGTTTTCAGATGGTGGTAAAAAAAAAAACAGGTAAAATTATTAGATTTAAGTTTTTTAAGGTAAAAAAAACAGGCACACATAGGACATACACAACATTTTCAATCCTAAATTATTTAAATTTTTCATTTGTTTAATATTTGATTAAACGCATTCTTTTTTTTTTTTATCTATTGAAACTAGTAGTAATCTAAAGAAGATTAGAAAGTGATTAAACTGGGGGAAAATTAATTTTTTATTATTTCATAATGTATACATTTTAGATGTAAGTATTTTATGCTCTTTAAAATATTGAATATAAATAATAATAATTTAATGTTTCAAAATTAATATCCACATTTATTTAAAATTCAAATTTACAAATTTTCATTTTTCTATTATGTTTTTATGTTGAATATATATTCATTTCATTTTGATATTGAATAAAAATATTTATTATATGCTGACATTATTTTAATTTGAATTTAACTGTATTTTTTATATTATCCTTGTTTGTACTTTGGCTATAATTTTTCCACTTTATTTATGATTTATGTTTAATGATGCTTCATTAAATTGTAACGATGCTGAAAAACTCATCTAACGATTGTTAAGACAGAGGTTTTCATCATTATTTTTGCCTTTAACATGGCCTCATCCGTGCTATTTGCACTGATCTTCTCTGAAAAATAAAAGACGTCATTTTAAAACTATTTAGCTGGATCTCTTTTCAGGTCATTCGGCGCATCAATGAGGAGGAGAGGGGGAATAAATGGGTTTAGATTAAACACCTGCTGGTAAATTTATTGTGATGTTATTGTTAAATTATTAACAATTTAACATTATTTCAGAATCTTCAGACCTCAGCCATACGCTGGTGTGTTAATCAGAGCTCAGTATTATTCACCTTTCTCACTCTCACACTGGTAGTTATTCAAAGTGCACGTTCAGTGTGTGCACTTTCCCCCCCTCCAGGTTTCATTACCCTGATAAATAATTCAGGGAGGGGGTTTCGGGGCCCTGTGCGTCTGTCTCACAAACTGTGTAAATGAACCCACCTCCTGTCTGTTATTCAGCCTGACACATGCACGCATTAGAAAACATACATGCATGAGCACAGACACATGGGACCACATGCACATACACTCACTGATATTCTCAGTGGGATGGAGGGGGGGGGGGGTCCTGAGAATAACAGCGGGTGCTTTATAAAGGTCCCCGGCTCTGTTTTGTTCCACTCCTCGCTGCTTTCTGGGGTAAAATGTTCTTTCTCTACCTGACAGGCGTGAGGTCACCCTCATTCACCGCCCCCCCCCCCCCCCCCCCCCCAGTTTGTCCTCAAACCCCTCGTTCTGCTCCGTTTGTGAAGGACAAACTTAAGACGGGGACCCTTTTGTGCTCATCTGAAACAAATCAGGAGTTTCTCGCCTTTCAAAACAAAGATGTCCTTTATTGGCCTCACCGTGTGTTTCTGTGTGTGTGTGTTTAGGCTCACGAGCGCTCGGAGAGCGTGGAGGTGACTTTCGTCACCCAGCTCGTCAAGAAGCTGATGATCATCATCGCCCGGCCGGCCCGTCTCCTGGAGTGTTTGGTAAGGAAAAGGGAAGGACTTCCAACCGGGTTGTCCACTATTTATTTTCAGCCAGTTTTGGCCAAATTGATATTGAGTTCAAAGTCACAGGTCACTGTTTTATTTCAGAAACATCAACCAGCAGCTGGGTATTTTGGCTGAGACTTGTGTTCAGTGAGCTGTCCCTGGTACTGAACACAGAAATCTGAAGGCAGCAATACGTTTCTGAGACTATTCTGGTCTTCTCTGACATGGTGCATGACCACTTTTCATTGGAAAAACTCTCTGGATCCAGTATTGTGCCTTTCAAGATGCCATCCATGTTCCAGAAAATAGCCTAAAAAATAGACCCCTTCATCCATTACTTGCTGGGGAGTTCAGCTATGTCATTTTCCTCTGACCTTTGACTCGCCCTTTATAACAACACAACTGTTATTATGCTCTCAGGTTCCTCAGAAATGATAAGACAACTACAGGACAGAACAATTAACCTAAGAACAAATTAGGCAACTCATGTCTTCTATGTCAAATATTAAGTCATATAATATCAAATATATGTCAGATAAGTCGAGGTATTTTTAGTATCTCTACTTGTAAGGAGATTTTGCTTTAATAACCCCTGTTCCTGTGTGGTCCTGTTCACTGTACAGCTCATATTCTGAGGCCGTCATGAGAAATGTGGTCAACATTAACTGAAATAGCTTTTTCATATTGTAGAGCTCCGCTCCATGCATGGTTAAGAAACCATTTACAGTTTCCTGCTCCTCTGTGTGAAATGATTCAAGCACAGCAATTCATTTACAGGCTTCCTCTGAGAATATTAAATCAGCCTAACACACACACACAGCTAACTGCTTTCAGCAGTGATTCATTTAGAAGTTAGCAGGTCCTCCTCTCTCCCTGATTCCTGCTCTGTCCTTCACATTCCTCCCACATCAGATTGGGTTTATTTGGTCCGCATGCTGAGCCGAACAGATGAAGCCAGACGTCTGTGAGAAGGGATAAAGATGCAGCAGAGAAAAAAAAGATAATTAGAGGGGCTGTGAAGGGCGAGGAAAAGGAGGACAGGATGGGAGAGGAAGCCATACCGGTGCTCACATGAGTGGTTTTGACTAATCACATGCTGGAGAAGCTGTGACAGCAGACAAAATGTGTTTTTACTAACGGAAACACACAAAGGGGGAGGCACAGAATGAGTTTTGTGTGTTTTTCATTCTCATCTCTTCTCCTTTCTTTCCTTTCTTTAAAAAGTTTGTTAAGCCATGTAGCCCATAAATAACAGGCAGGAATTTCCCTTTAAATTGATTTAGTTCAGGAATTCTGGAAATATTCCAAACTGACGACTTTCTATCAATATCAGCTGAACGTACTTACCTCCACGCAGTGGAGTTACCATTCCACTCTTTCTGCTGAACAACATGACACGACATGTATGTTACACATGAATTACATTAATTACTCATAACCTAGTTAACCAGTTAGCTAGCTGCTGTATGAATGCATTTTGATTTAATAGTGGTCGTTTAAACTCAAACACTTTGTCTAGAGTAGAGCCCTGGCTTTGCTAGTTCTTAGCAAGTTCAGAAATCATCTGAGCATTTAATACAGAATTAGCAAAGATATTCAACTGTTTGCAACTTTAAAAAAGCCCATAACTCAAGGGATGAGCCAGTATTGCGTCTAGACAGAACAACTAGGCAAAGAATTTGTAAAAGAAGCTGTTAAGAAGCTGTAAAATTGGATCTTTAGGCTCTTTGTTACCTCTTTGTTACCAGCAGCCAAAGATAATTTGTTCCCATTTCTTTACTAGATGTGTGGAGAAAAGGGAGCTTTTGGATATCTTTGACCGTGGATGTTTTAAAGCATGCTTCTCCTCTGCAGGAGTTTGATCCTGAGGAGTTTTACCACCTGCTGGAGGCAGCAGAAGGCCATGCAAAGGAGGGCCAGGGCATCAAATCCGACATCCCCCGTTACATCATCAGTCAGCTGGGCCTCACCAGGGACCCTCTGGAGGGTAACACACCAAATGTTACACCTTTTTCTCAACCCATCTTTTTAGGTTATGCCTTGCTTGTTCGGTTTGGTCAGTGATCTTGTGTCTTTTTACAGAAATGACCCAGCTGAGCAGCTATGACAGCGGGAACCCAGAGACCCCAGAGACCGACGATTCAGTGGATGTGAGTCCGCCATCAGACGGAGAGCGCCATTTATTTTACAGCAGACAGAGCGCTCACTGTGTTTTCTTCTTCTGCTGCGTTACAGAGTCGAGGAACCGCTGTGCCGGCACCCCCCCCACAAGCCAAAACCAAAGCTCCCCGAGAGGAAGACTTTGAGAACATCAAGCTGATCAGTAACGGAGCCTACGGGTGCGCCGCCTCCCGCCATGTTTGACACAAACGATCCCCAGGTTTAGCCGGGACCCGCACTAATCTGTGGTCGGCCTCCTCCCACGCAGGGCCGTGTATCTGGTACGCCACAAAGAGACCAGGCAGCGATTCGCCATGAAGAAGATCAACAAGCAGAACTTGATCCTCAGGAACCAGATCCAGCAGGCCTTCGTGGAACGGGACATTCTCACCTTCGCCGAAAACCCGTTTGTGGTCTCCATGTTCTGTTCCTTCGAGACCCGGAGGCACCTGTGCATGGTGATGGAGTACGTGGAGGGTAAGAGCCGTTGGTCAGGGATGGAGCTGAGGCCTCAGCATACTCCAAGAACAGAGAGATTTGTTGATCTGGGCAGAACCCAGCTGTCCTGTGATTGGTCAGATTTATGAGCTGGGCTGGTTAGCAGCGTGGAGCAGTTCCATGCTTGTCATGAACTGGTTCAAACTTCAGTTCATTTAAATGATTTTTCGATTGAGAAGGGAGAGTGAAAGACTGGACCCCCGATTAATATAAAAAAAGTCCAGTTAAGTTCAGTTTCTGAGAAAAACAGAAGATTTCCCTGCTCTCGGAGTGTGTGGCAGCCTTTAGCTGTGCCGGTGTCTGATCTGTGCTGACTCGGCGTGCAGGGGGGGACTGTGCCACGCTGCTGAAGAACATCGGCGCCCTGCCGGTCGACATGGCTCGCATGTACTTCGCTGAGACCGTCCTGGCATTGGAGTATCTCCACAATTACGGCATTGTGCACCGAGACCTGAAACCCGACAAGTAAGACGCGCAGACACACACACGTGCGGCCCTTCCTGCTGGTTTCTGCTCTCTGAGAAGGTCTGAGGGTTTGATTTTTGTCCCGTTCAGCCTTCTCATCACGTCCATGGGACACATCAAGCTGACGGACTTTGGCCTCTCGAAGATCGGCCTGATGAGCTTGACCACCAACCTGTATGAAGGCCACATCGAGAAAGACACCAGAGAGTTCCTGGACAAGCAGGTGTGTGCCCTGACGCCGGCCTGCTCCTGTGGGCTCCACCCCAAGCTGAGCTTCCCTTTGTTTCTCTGCAGGTCTGCGGGACGCCGGAGTACATCGCCCCCGAGGTGATCCTGCGCCAGGGCTACGGCAAGCCGGTGGATTGGTGGGCCATGGGGGTCATCCTGTACCAGTTCCTGGTGGGCTGCGCCCCGTTCTTCGGGGACACCACAGAGGAGCTGTTTGGTCAGGTGATCAGCGGTGAGTCAGGTTAAGTTTGGCTTTCCGTCACTCTGCCTGACAAACGCTCTCCCCAGGATCCTGACAGTGTGTGTCTGTTAGATGAGATCATCTGGCCAGAGGAAGACGAGGCTCTGCCCCACGAGGCTCAGGACCTCATCACAAAGCTGCTCCGGCAGAACCCTCTGGAGCGGCTGGGAACAGGTAACCGAGCCACTCCCTGAATTGCTGCAGTCCACTCCTCTCAACGCTTGGGTCTTTGGGCTTCCTGCCCTCACTCTCTGACCCGTAGCTCTACCCTCCTCTTCCTCCTCCCCCTCGGTGTGACCAGGCGGCGCCTACGAGGTGAAGCAGCACCCCTTCTTCACCGACCTGGACTGGAACAGCCTGCTGAGGCAGAAGGCCGAGTTCATCCCCCAGCTGGAGTCCGAAGACGACACCAGCTACTTTGACAGTGAGTGTCCGACCTCCCGCAGATGTTCGACAGCTGTGTGAGGGTTTGCTGACGCTGTGGTCTGATCTGTGTGTGTCAGCTCGCTCCGACCGGTACCACCATGTGGACTCAGAGGAGGAGGACGACACCAACGACGACGAGCACGTGGAGATACGACAGTTCTCCTCCTGCTCGCCTCGCTTCAGCAAGGTACCTCTTACCGAACATGTAGTAACGAACATGCACGGCTCCTTTTCCCACGTGTTTTACATGTTTGAAAGAAACGAAGTTTAGGCAGTTCAACTTTACTTCATTATAAAGAAGTCTACACATATAAAACAACAAAAAAACAACGCAAAAGAAGCTCCAGACAAAAGCTTTGAGTCTAAACTGAACACCCTGTAACCTACAGCCTCTAAATGGCAGCACATTGATTCATCCTTTAAACTACACCACACACAAGCAGAGAAAAGTTTCCTCTGATCCTCTGAAAATTGCTAAAATTCTAACTCCCCCGTCTTTCAACAGTTTTATGACCCAAACAAAGGAAACTTTGAAGCCTGTGAGAAATAATGCTGAAAATGGGCTCAGAAACCTTGGACCTTGTGTGTTTTGTGTAGGTGTACAGCAGCATGGAGCGTCTGTCTCTACACGAGGAGAAGAGGACTCCCCCTCCCACCAAACGCAGCCTGAGCGAGGAGGGAGGAGACCGCCTGGACAGCCTGAGCGGGCTGAAGTCCAGGGACCGGTCCTGGCTGGTGGGATCCCCAGAGATGTGAGCAGCTCTCCTCCTGAGCTCTTTATGCTCCTGTTTCCTCAACCCTTTGACATATTTTGGCCTCCCCCACCCCCCAACGCTGCAGCCTGCGGAAGCGCCTGTCTGTTTCCGAGTCGTCCCACACGGAGAGCGACTCCAGTCCTCCACTGACCGTCCGCCGACGCTGCTGCTCCGCCATCATCGAGATGCCCCGCTTCGCCATCTCTGCCGAGGAGGAGGGAGGCCAAGGTAAAGCCCACCCTCAGCTTCACCTTTAATTAGACCCTCAGCAGGTGAGCCAGAGCCTGGCGCTGGAGGACTAATGGTCAGTAGAACTCAGAAGTTGGAGTCTCTCACGGGAGCAGTTCTTTAAGAGTTTTTGGTTTGTCGTCATCTATGTGTCTCTCTGCGATTGTTTCGTGGTCCTCTTATGTTTCTGTCTTGTAGCTTTGTGTCTCTGTATGGTTGTTTTGTGTCTCTCTATGGGTATTTTGTGTCTCTCTGTGGGTATTTTGTGTTTCTCTGTGGGTGTTTTGTGTTTTTCTGTGGGTGTTTTGTGTTTTTCTGTGGTTGTTTTGTGCCTCTCAGTGGTTGTTTTATGCCTCTCTGTGGGTGTTTTGTGTCTTTCTCGGTGATTGTTTTGTTTCTCTCTGCTGTGAGACACAAACTTCCTTTCACTCCATCTTT
Source organism: Menidia beryllina (assembly GCA_013363375.1). Lineage (NCBI taxonomy): Eukaryota > Metazoa > Chordata > Actinopteri > Atheriniformes > Atherinopsidae > Menidia > Menidia beryllina. Next base: position 11,597,330 of record JABUIW010000023.1, on the reverse strand, counting down.
GCTGAAACTCTTTGGGGGAGTCCCACAACCTCCCTTGTGAACATCTAACTCCAGCCATCTCGTTGTTCTGTCAGGATCACCTGGCAGTCGTAAAAGCCCGAGCCTGCTGGGTCTGAGCTCCATGAGGGGCCCGCGCTGCGAGGAGCTGCCGCTCGCCATCCCGGAGCTGCCATTGGAAAGAGAGCTGAAGCTGGATGAGTCTCCCACCACGCCCAGCTCCACCTCCAGCCAGCTGAGCAAAGCCACGCTCACACGTCAGTGACCGTCCGTCTGCTCTCCGCCCGTTTCCTCGGTTAGCAGCGGGGTCAGACCTTGTCCTCTGCTTGTCGCTGCAGCGGGCAGCTCAGGAGACGTGTGTGAGCGCGCCAATGGCAGCGCCGGCGCCGCCAAAGCCGCCGCAGAGGCCGACTCGCCTTCCGCCCCGAAGGCCATCAGCGACCTGGCGGCTCGCCGGGCTCGCCATCGCCTGATGTCCGGTGACGCCGAGAAACACACCACCCCCAGCTCCAGGCCACTCAACAAGGTCATCAAGTCCGCGTCCGCCACCACACTGTCGCTGATGATCCCTGCGGGTCAGTGAACGCCACAGCGGCTTAGAGTGGGAGTTTAGACCTCGTAGCCCTCCTCCAAACATCTGCTAGTATTTCCTGTTGAACAAATGGTATTTTTTGGCTGTAGACCACCATGGAGCCTCCCCATTGGCCAGCCCAATGTCGCCCCACTCTCTGTCGTCCAACCCGTCGTCACGGGACTCGTCTCCGAGCCGCGACCTGTCTCCGGCCGTCAGCAGCGTGAAGCCGGCCATCGTCATCCACAGAGCAGGAAAGAAGTACGGCTTCACGCTGAGAGCCATCCGGGTCTACATGGGAGACTCTGACATCTACACCGTGCATCACATGGTCTGGGTAGGGAGCAGATTTCAACTTACTCGGGGGGTTCAGTGAGAGGCAGCGGCTTCTGGAAAACGGCTCCTCCTCACATCTTTAATCTGCCCTTTTCACGGCAGCACGTGGAAGGGGGGGGTCCGGCGCACGAGGCGGGGCTCAGGGAGGGCGACCTCATCACCCACGTCAACGGCGAGCCAGTCCACGGTCTGGTTCACACCGAGGTGGTGGAGCTCATCCTGAAGGTACTCACACACAGGCCGAATCTGTCTTTAAAGCCTGGTACAGACACAGATGTGCAGGTTGTGAGCCCTAACATACCTGTGTGAGTTTTCTGTTCCACCTGTCAGTTCTTAAGTTGTTCAAACAAAGTAACTGGGATGTATTTGGTCTCTCAGAGCGGAGCCAAAGTGTCCATCTCTGCCACGCCGTTTGAAAACACCTCCATCAAAGTCGGCCCTGCCCGCAAGACCGGCCACAAGTCCAAGATGGCGAGACGCAACAAGAAGACCAAGACCAAGGAGGGGCAGGACAGGTGGGTGGCGCTCAGGTGCGCATGCAGCTGAGCGGCTTACAGGATGTCTAACAGTGCGTTCTGTAGCAGTAAGAAGAGAACGCCGCTGTTCAGGAAGATCACCAGGCAGGTGTCTCTGATCCACACCAGCCGCAGTCTGTCCTCGTTAAACCGCTCCCTGTCGTCCGGCGAGAGCGGCCCTGGCTCGCCCACGCACAACCTGTCACCACGGAGCCCCACTCAGGGCTACAGGGCCACAGCAGACTCCGCCCACTCAGGTGTGAGAAAGTTGCTGCCTTCAAGCACCATTCTGCAATGATGTTTTTAAAACTAAAATAGAATTCTTATTGTTATGAATAGATTTTCTTATATGCTGTTTTACTAAAAAGTTTCGTATTTCGTTATGGTCATTAGACATCAAATGACCACAACGAGATAAAAAATAACCAAAAAGACATGAATTGACCCTCCTGTCTTCCTCAGTTGGAGGAAACTCGTCCCAGAGCAGCTCCCCGAGCTCCAGCGTGCCCAACTCTCCGGCGAGCTCCGGCCACATCCGGCCCAGCTCGCTGCACGGCCTGGCCCCTAAGCTGCAGCGCCAGTACCGCTCGCCTCGCCGCAAGTCTGCGGGCAACATCCCCCTCTCCCCGCTGGCCCGCACGCCCTCTCCCACGCCGCAGAGCAGCTCGCCTCAGCGCTCCCCCTCGCCGCTGTCCGGCCACGCTCTGGGCCCGCCCGCCTTCCCGGTGAAGCTGCACTCCTCCCCTCCCCTAGTCAGGCAGATCTCCCGGCCCAAGAGCGCCGAGCCCCCGCGCTCGCCGCTGCTGAAGCGGGTGCAGTCGGCCGAGAAGCTGGCCGCCTCGCTCTCCAACCCCCCCTCGTCTCCGGCTGCCATGGCGGCGGCGGCGGGCAGCCGCAAACACAGCCTGGACATCTCCCACTCAGAATTCAAGAAGGAGATTCTGCAGCGGGAGCCGAGCTTACAGAGCCTGCAGGTACCGGCCACCGTGGCTGCCCTTCACTCCGGTTCCACCGGCAGAAACAGCAGAAATGAGTGGAATAAAACCCAAAAGCCGACTTATTCTGCCCAAATGTCCAATGTCACTTCTGTCCTCATTCTGGATATTTCTGCTCAACATTGTGTTAACGCCCAAATTTTATAAAAGTTATTGGTTCTGAATTAAAAATGAACATTAACCCTTTAAAGGGCACGTCTGTTTTTTTCTTCTGTTTTTACGGAAGCTTCAGGTTTAAGCAGAAAATCAAGAACTAACGAACAACAAGCATCTTGTCAGACGAACCCCAGATTCTACATTTGGTTATGAATGTGATGAAAGTGGATGATTTCTGAAGCTTAAAGTATAAAATGATCTCCCAGTTTGGAGGTCCACCTTTTAGTCGACTTGTTTCCAACACATCAGCAACACAGAATGTTTTAACAACACTTTTGCTTTAAAACCTGATTAAGTTGATTAGTTTTTCCAGCAGAAATAATCTTTCTCCTCATTCTCTGACCTCAGGAGTCGGCCAGCGAGGGCCTTCTGTCGGCGGGCCGCGGCGTGGAGAAGGGCAGCCTGCAGAAACACTCCTCCAGGAAGCTGGGCCGTCAGGAGGGGGACGGCGCCCTGGGCTCGCCGTCCGGGTCGCTGGGCCTTCCCGGGAAGAGCAAGCTGAAGGACAAGCTGTCGGCCATCCGGCAAGACCGCGCCGAGCGGCGGGAGTCGCTGCAGAAGCAGGACGCCATCCACGAGGTGGACTCGTCCGAGGACGAAACGGACGAGGGCTCCGAGGACAGCCAGGACGGGCGCAGGGCCGCCGCCGCCGCCTTCATGCCCCCGCCCCTGCTGAGGCCCAGCTCAGTCCGGACGGGGCCCGGGGGCACGCTGCCCTCCCTCTGCCTGTCCCCCAGCGTGCCGCACGCCACCTTCAGCCACACGGGGCCCGCCCAGCTCAGCCGGCCCGCCCCCCCCCCCCCCGGAGCCAAACCCCGGCCAGAGCCCCGCCCCCGCCGGGCCCAAAGACGCCGGTCCGGCCCAGAAGGCCCCAGAGGCCGGCGGGTCCACAAAGCCCGCCCTGGGCGTGCTGCCCTTCTCCACGCCGGGCAGCGCCTTCATCTCGGTCAGTAAGGACTCGCCTCTCAAGCCCAAGGCCGACGAGCGCCCGACGACCTCCCCTGACCCCAGAACCGCCACCAGCAGCCCCGAGCCCCCCCCGCGCCTCCTGCTCCTCCCCGGGTATCCCAAAGGAAAAGAAGGAGGCCGACAACCGGAGGCTCTGTGCGGCGGCAGTGGCCCCGCCCCCGCCCGTCTCCGCCTCTGCTCCAGGCTCCACGGCTCCGCCCACCGAGAGCGGCATGGACCGGGTGGTGTCGCAGCTCGCCACGGTAGCAAAGAGCGTCCTGGGTCCCGTCAAACTCGCCACAAAAGAGCAGAGAGCCCCAGAACCCTCCGACCCGGCTCCCCAGTGCCCCAACGCCCGGAGAGGAACGCCGCCGCCGCCGCCGCCGCCTGCATCAGGGCCCGCGGCCAGCACAACCGCCCCCACCTCTGCAGCACCTGAGCCACAGTGCAGGAGGGTCGACCCGCCGCCGCCCACCGGTGCCACCGCCACGCCAGCCGCCGGCCAGCAGAGCAAAGCAGCCGGCAGGAAGACGTAGCCCCGCCCCCGCTGCCGACATCAGAACAGCTGCCGCTCCGCTCCAGCTGCTGCCAGCCGCAAACAGCCCAGACGTTCGGAGAGCCTGGTCCTTGAACGCAGCGCACCCTCTGCCTTCAGGTCAGGGCGGGTTTTCCCCGGCGGCGGGGAGCAGCCTCTCCCCCTGCTGAGATTTTGGGTCATTTTGTTGTGACTTCTGAGCTTCAGATTCTTTAAATTAATTCCGATCAGAACCAGAACCATCAGAACAACCCAACATGAAAAGTAGAAGGAGGAGGTGTGGCTTTATGAAGTCACCAGCAGGGGGCGACTCCTCTAGTTCAGAAGAGAGTTTTACCTGATTTGTGACTTCAGTCGCAAAATAGCAAAAGCCTCCCAAGCCTCTCCGTTTGCAGCCGCGGCAGCAGTCTGGCCCGGACCACAACTCCCCTTTTCTGTCCCAGTGTGGGTCCTGGGGGTTTCAGACACTTTTCCTGTGTTTGAGGCCTGTTCAGGACTCTCTGCGTAAGTGGGCGGAGCTTAATCCGGCTGGTTATGTTTGGATTCTGCTCAGAAAAGCTTTCCATTGGTGTGTTTGCTTGGACTCATTCTGACGGAAGTCCCCCTCAAAATGGGCTTCCTGCTGCTTCTGGATGCGGGCCTCCGGCTGTCTGGCTCAGGACGCCGTCGCACTGGCGGCGGCCTCTGGATCCTGTTTACATTTGTTTGTCTTTCTGTGGAACTTGTTGCCAACACGCAAAGGTGACCCTTATCAGAAGGGGTCCACGCTCGCAGCAGTGCGTTACACTCCTGCTTCTTTTTGGGAGGAAAAAAGCCCAGAGGTTAAAGAGCGGGTTTTGTCTTCAACAGAGCCAAACGGAGGCGGAGCTCTAATGTGATCCGAAACCTCCTGGAATCATACTTAGATCAAACCTGGAACCAACCAAGCCTCAGAGGCTGAGAGAATTTACATTCATCCACTTATTGGCTGGTATAGATTCTTCTGGACAAACCAGTGCAGAAAGTCTGCTCATTTCAGGCTTTCAATTCTGGATTTTTATTCCTAAATCTGTATCTGAGTGTGTGTCGGCTTATAACCTGCAAAAAAAATCATCAGTACGAGTTCATGTTTCATCATTTCACTCATCTACTTTTAGGGGAGAATGTCAAACATCCGTAGCGACTTACTAAATATTCCCGTTGTTGCCTCAAAACTCCAGAAGAGTTCTGTTCGTCCTCAGTGTTTTCTCTAATCAAACACATCTCTTTTGTGCCTAAAAATCCTTCACAACAGGCAGTGTAGACCAAACACTAGAAACCTCCATATTTTACATTTTATTATTTTATCAGATTTTCCTGCTGTTGACTATCATAGAGGGGCTAAACCATTAAGCGTTTGTGCAGTAAAGGAGAAAAACTGGAGAAAAGTTAGACTTACAGCAGAAAAGGGCTGATTTTTAATCAGAAAATTGTTACAAAGGCAAAATATGGCAAAGACACTTTGCCCTGAAGCTGAAAGTCAGACTGAGGACAGAGTAAATGAGATTAGGAGCCATTACCAAGCCAGATGTTTCCGTTTTAGCACATTAACCGCTCGGTGCTGCAGACTGTGGTGGTTTTCCTGCTGTCGGGATTAACCAGAGTGGCTTTAAAAGCAGGAAAGATGAATTTAACCAGAGTCCAAAGGGGAGTTTTGAAGCAGCAACCGGAGGGGAGACGAAGGAGGGCAGTATTTCCACACTGTGCGTGTTGTGTTTGTCTTATAAGGGTGAGAGGGGGGAGAGGGAGGAGGGGGGGGCACCGTAGGGTCAAAGACAGAAAAACGTTGCTAGAGTAAAACCAGTGCAATATCTTTTTATTTTTTATTGTGGTAAAGCATGTTGTTGTCAATCTTACCTTACAACAATAATAAAGTTTTTTATCAACATTTCGTCTCCGTTCTGCTGTGATTAACCGCCCTCAACACGTTTTTACGCCACAGACGGAACCATTCAGCACTGGTAAAGATTTTGGAAATGTGGCTTCTCATAAATTGGGTTCCATGGTGAATCTCCCAAGTCAGAAAGCTCCTCACCCAGTGGAGCCTCTCTTAGGTGGCTCCTGATGAAATGACTTAAGTTAACCTGTGTGGATCACAGCTCCTTCTTTTAATTCTAAACTCTGTGAAAGTGAAATAAAAGTTTTTTTCCCCTTTAGTGGATGTAACCCACTGCATTTGTCTCACTCCTCCCCATATTAGATATTTTGGGGGGGGGGGACAAAAGATGCTAGCTTGCCAACTTTACTAAACTTTAGCTCACTTATCTCTAGTTTTTAATATGTTTAAATTGTGAGTTGGACATCACAAGTCAGTTGACATGGCAGTGATGTGACATGATAATAAACACAAGATTTCTGATCCGTTTAGTTTGTAGTGAGGAAGATTAATGAATGTCTCTGACTGTACAGTATACTGATTTCTGCCAGATGTCATGTTCGGGCACTAAGACTCCCTCTGGCGGCAGATAGGGTGATTACAGAGCTTGTCTTGAGGGCTCTTTGAGTTAATTTTGTCGCTCTTCATACATGTGAGGTTATTTCCTGTCCCGTTTGGACAAAATAATTATTTGAGCAAGTGGGGTCCATCACGTTTAGCTTAGATATGAACAAATCTACGGTTACAGGCTGGTATCATGTCACATTTAGCCAAATTTGGCTATTCACATTATTTTCTGAGCTTTAAATGGTCTTCTCACACAGCTCCCAACTGGAGTTTAATCCACACCGTTCCTGATGTGAAAGAACACCAGCAGAAAACGATGGTTTAGTGTGCATTAGCCTTCCACCTCTACAGATCGGTGATTCTCGCACAACTCAGAGCGAACAGTCAGCTCTCATTACCTGAAACACCATGTCTCCACCAAAGATCAGGTCCCAGACACAAAGGGAAAAAAGCTGAGATACTACATGAGAAATAGAAATGATAAATATCTACTGGTTTAGATACCACACAAGCCAACATTTTGTTCTACAGGAGAGCAGAGAAAAACAAAGTAGGTGTGATATTAGTGTGGATTCTCAGTCATCAGCTCACGTTGATCCTCAGTCTAAAGGCATCTGCACTACTTCTTTGATCTTGAAGTCAATTCTCTGCTCATCCTGAAGGCTTCTTTAAATCTAAACGACGTGGTTCTTCAGATTTTCTTTGATGATGATATCGTTATATAATATTGATCATAGCTATTGGCTCAAACTGGATTGCAGCCTTTGAAGTGAACTGAGATGATATTTGTTTGTGTTTGTTGATATTTAAGTCAAATTTGAGGAATCGTCCAGCTCTTAAGCTGAGAAAGTCACATGTCAGAGCAGGTTCTTCTTCTTTGGTCGTTTTTAAATCTGTCCCTGAGAACAACTTCTTTACTTGATGTTTGATCAGTGTGCGTTGATTTAATTTATTTACTTCTATTGCAATAAAGTTGGCTCCATTTTGGTTTCCCAACAGCAGGAATTCTCAAGCATGTAAACGGGAAAGACTTTGTTTTTTACCCATAGGTTGAAGCTTTGGAAACTGGAACAGAGAGACCGTTCAATCTGCTGGTTTCCTTATGGAGGAAACCTTTGAATAGGCTCAGAATGATTTGGACAAGTTCGGAATTGACTGGATGCGATCAGACTGGTTGGAGATTTAATTGGTTGAGGTTTGTGCGTGAATGGATTAAGTTGGGTTCTCCAGATGCTTTGGAACACATGTCAAAGTAAAAAGGAGAGAGACCAGGGACAGAAATAGAGGCGTCTTCCTCTCACCAACGTGGCATTAAAGTGCCCCCCCCCTCGCCTGCCTCCGGCTTCATGCTGGGCATGTGAGTCTCGGTCATTTGTTCTCCTCACGTCCTGCTCCTCCTCCAGAGGCTGAAGATGAGCGGAGAAGGGGCAGTAAATTGTCTGTGGACTCATTTTCCCTAAAGTGGCCTCATCCAGGCGGTTAAGTCGTGGCTTTGCAGCGGCGAGCTTCCTAATAGAGCTTCGGACGCTCTGATTGGCTGCTGAGACGGCGCCCCGCGCCTCTCCCTGCCTCTCGGCCGTCTTAATGGTCTTGGGAGACAGCTCCGGTCGGCCTTGCGGAGCGTTTATGGAGGGTAATGGGTAATCTGCGCACACCTCCACGGGGCCCGCACGCTTGGGGGACAAAATGGCGGTAAAATGGAGCTCCATTAGCACTCCTCAAGGCGGGCGCCGCCAAAGAAACTGGCCGCGCCGCCACTGGACGACTGAGGTCAAAGGTCGCTCTGCCTGATTTAAACACCAACTGCCAACTGCACTCTGGGATAATTGGGCCCCTCTTCCTCCCCGCCTGCCTCCCCCTCCTCCCTGCTCTGGATTTCTCCCATCCATCCGGCCGTCCGCAGGGAGCTGTCATGGCGGAGGAGGAGAGCGGGGGCCTCCCTCCGTCTTTACCGGAGGTCCCGGGGGGGGGGGGGGGTGTACACGTGTCGGCGGCGGGCAGCTCTGACAGCGGGCGTCCTGCAGACTGCAGCAGTGACAGGCGGGCAGGGTGATGAATGGCCCCGGCCGCCTCGCTCTGACAAGGCTCTACATGAGCAGGCAAATTCATTCCAGGCTGAGAAAGAGGGAGGAAGGAGGAGGAGGAGGAGGAGGAGGAGGAGGAGGAGGAGGAGGAGGGAAGCACGGGGAGGCGGAAATATATGGAGCCTCTGCGTTCAGGCTCGTCACAGCGGAGACATGAAGCTATCGGAAAGGTCTCCGTACCCTGAGTGACGGCAGCCTGACGTCACGTGTGGCGTCTGAAAGGGTCTAAGGTTTTCACATGTAAAGATTATATAAAAGATATTTTAGAATATCTCAGATTAACCATGTTGTGACCCATAAAAATATCCTGAGTAATTAGAGTTAGAGAGGAAATATTCCACCTGTCACTGTTGGATTTGCTCTGCTCTCATCCAGTCAGAAGCTTTCATGTGATCATTATACTTTTAATCCTCCTCATCCCTTTACAGGGCACGCACTGAAATACATAGAATTTATCAGGAGCTATTAGTTACTTTTACTTTAAAATGTTCAGGTTTATGATCAGTCCAGAACTAATTTAGTTCCTCATTCATTTGAATAAAGCTCCTCAAAGGTTGAGTGTAAATACACATTAACCTGGAAAAGAACATTTATTCTCAAATAGATACAGAGAAATCTTCTGGTTTCTCCAGAGAGGAAACTTTTGATCAGCTCTGTGTGAACCGGACTCATTTAGAACTGACTGGAACTGATGGATAATTGCTCCTTGTTCTAGACTGAGTCGGACTCCAATTCTCTTGAATTTGACCGTATCATTTAAGTGTCGTCAGATGATATCCTTCCTGATTTGGTGCCATATGACTAAAAATGAATTGAACGGAAACAAACCTCAATCCTCACAGTCTGCATTTTGTAAACTTCCATGAAGAAGAAGGAGATGAGAGCAGGCTGCTCTGCCGTCGGCTGGTGAGGTTTGGAGACTCATCTTGTTTCATCCTGACCTGAAGTCTCATCAGAATGAGGAAAAACTGGGAGGTGAGCTGCTTGTTGTTGGAGTCCCGCGGCCTCATTCATCAGGGCCTGACATTGTTTTCTTCATACTAACAGCAAAGTGCTGTTTACTGAGTGCGGAGAACAATGATGAATCTCACCCACTCTTCATCCATCTGCTGTTGCACGTGCGCGCTCATTTGCATACAGAAAAGGTCCCCGACTGCCGCGTCCCTAATGTGGATAAATGGGCGCTGGAGGCAGAATGTGGTCCTGGGGTCCGGTTTTAATGACTCTGGAGTCGGTGGGTGTGTGTTTGCTGGAGAGCTGGAACTGGAAGCTGCAACTGGTGGCAGTGTGTCATGATAAGAAAGAAAAATGGGCTTCTTCTAGCATCAAATAACAAGCAAAGTGAACAGCTTTTAATTAAAAAAACGAGTGGGAAGTTTTCTCAGACTTTTTTTTTTTGTTATTTTGAACTTTTTAGAGACTGAGAGATCAGCAGACTGCTGGTTTTTACTCAGAATCCAAAAAGCGAACCCACTCAAGCTGTATAACTCCAAATGCACCCTACAGGTCTTTCCAAAAAAGCCCAACTATGCGTAGTCTTAATGCTTTCAGGCCCAAATAAAAACATCCTTTTTAAATTTGAGATATTTCTGAAGGATCAAACCCTTCTTAAACCTTCCAGAAAACTCAAGAATGGACATCAGTAGTCAACCGACAGCTAACTGAGCTAACCAAATCTTTGAGAAATGTTTGGAAGAAGAACCCAAATCCAGTTAAAGACGAAACCTCTGATGCGGAGCAGGAACAAAACGGAGGGTGAGGCGGTTTTAAGCCTTTCCCCCCTGAGCATCATGGGAAATGTTTCCCCCCAAGCATCATGGGAAATGTGAGAGCAGCTTGGATCTCTGATGATGTTCTGAGCATGAAATTATCTCCAAGTATCAGTTTATCCTTCTTAGTGAACGGGTTTCCAACACTTTAACATATATTTCCACTTCTGTCTGTAATATCTGGTATGATGGAGCTCATTTATTGAAAATTATATCTGATTTTGGAGGGAAAAAAGCAGAAAGTGTGAATTATTTTCACTCTGGTTCTCACGTAGATGGAAAGCCACTTACTGCTCCATGTCAAAGTTTAGTCAGGAAACTGATTTGAGTCCGTGTCCTGAGTCCCATGAGTTATTTTAAACAGAGCAAAGTGTGAACCATCCATGTAATTCTCAGACGGATGAGAGAAACCGCAGTTAGGACTCATTAGCTGCAGAGCTGGGGGGCGGAGGTAAGCCGCGGTTAAGGGGAGCCGGCGGAGCTGAAGCTGGAATCCTCCTCTGTATCTGGGATGGATATGTTTCTCTTCTGAGACAACTGCGGACATTAAGCCCTGATTGGCCAAACAAATGTTGCTGCTCTGCATTAATGAGCGCCTGGTGTAATTAAACAGCGCTCCTGATTGGCTGGGATCTGACAGAGAGAGATCGGACGCCATTAGTCCCGGCCTCCTAATTGGTGTGGAGGCAGCAGGTGCCAGGTACTTAATGAGGCCTGTTGTGGCTGATGTATGGCCGCCGGAAGGTCCGGCTCCGGCTGACGATGCCTGCGGGGCTAATAATGTATGAAATAGCTGCCACTGTGAGGAGATGGATTGTCTGGATTGACTTACATGTTTAAAAGGACAGAGAGGTGCTCAGAGATGGTTTCACTCATCCAGGAAGAACAACTTCTGGGGATTCTACTCAGGACTTCTCTTCTGACAGATGGACAGAGAGGTGCCTAATCTATACAGGAAATAATTATTCGTTAACTTCAGTTCATAACTTTTCCCTTCAGTGTGTTTAGATCATCTCTCAAAGCAAGGTTAGTTTAAAGCTACAGATTTCAGCCACTTAAGGGAGTTTCTGTTGATTAATAACTCCAATTAAGAAGTCCACTGGTCTCAAAAGGAGGTGCAAACCTCACATTACAAAATCCAAACTATTATTAAAGCATTAAAATGAAATGATCCATCAAATTAATAAGTTAATGATTTTTTTCTGTTTGATTGGTCACGTTTGTTTTTTATTTTTAAGACCAAATTGATTGCACATTCTGCTGAACTTCAAAAGACATGATGTCTTTTAAATTCTTTTTGTTTAATTTCCTGAGGAGAGGCGCCCCATTTTTCAGTTTCTGTGGTCCGCCCAAGCCTTTTCTGCTGTTGATGCATGGATCAGCTGAGCTGGGGTCCTTCGGGCTGCGCTCCGCTCATAAAGCATCTTTCCTGCCGAGTCGACACTCTCAGGTGTGTGCGTTAAAGGTGACAAACAAAGAGGCCGCACTTAAACACGGGGCCAGCAGGAAGCAGGAGTGTGTGTGGCGGTGCACCCGGGGTCTCCATCAGTGTCTCGGTGATTGATTGAGACGTCAGCTGAGATAAAAGATCTCGTCCTCACAGCACGACCGTGCAAAACCCCTGGGAGGGGAGGGCCGCGCGCACACACAGCTGGGCTGAATACAGATGTGAGAGCTGCTCACCTCCCACTGCTGGGGCCAGCAGCATGAAATATGTGTTCATTTATTCACATTCATTACCCCCAACAGCTAAGAAGAAACGGGACCGAAATACACACACATTTCACAGGTGGAACATTACATTTAACTTCTGTTAAATATCAGGGCATAATTACCTCGTCTACTCTTTATTTATGGAAGAAAAAAGGGTCCAGCTGATGATCTGGTTTCTGATGGATCATCACACTCTTCTGGAGTGTTTCCCCCTTATTTCCTTGAAGTTGGGGCAGCATAAAAAAGGGTCAATTTGAATATAATTTGAATATAATATGATATGAATATAATGTAATATGAATATTATTATGAATATATTATGAATATAATATAATCATCATTCAGCTAATCTCGTATTTAGTATTTCAGAAAAGCTGATTTCAATAATTTCATTTGCTGATTGAATTGGTTTCTTCTTACTGATGGAGCTGTCTGCATTTGTTGTGTTGCTGAACCAGTGAGAAACAAAGAGGCTGGGCTGCTTTATTCTTACAGCTAAAACATGTAGTTTTGTAGGATTGTTGGAGGCTCTAAAGTCAGCCAAGTCTTAGAGCTCCACTCAGGCCCCTGAAATCATCCACAGAGCAGAGATCTGGGCCACTTGGTTTGGTTTATGATCAGGAAGCAGAGAAGGCAAACTGAATGTTGGATCAGCTTTTTGATTCTGCAGCTTTGTGAGGAAAGCTGACAATGTCTCAATTTTTTTAGCCTCCTACCAATCAGACGGTCTGATGGATCACAGATCTGATCTCATTCCTGATGGTCAGGAGCTGGAAACAAGCTGAGGGGGTTGAAATTTACAGAAAAAAACTGTGTTTCACTGTGTGTTTAAGCCTTTGAAGAAGACTGGATTCACATTCAGCTGCCTTAAACTTTTTCTCCAGGGACTGATGGACTCCAGACAGATTGCTGGACAGATTTCCTCCTTGTCACTTTGTCAACACACCCCTGAACGATCCAAACTTCTGCTGTTCACACTCATCCCGCGTTGGTTAGGGAGCAGCAGGATGTGGGATGATGTTCTGAGTTCTCTCTCCCAGCTCCTGGTGTTGGTTTGGCCTGCAGGGGGCGCTGTTGCTGCATCCTTCCCCAGCCTCTGCTCCCTCCTCATTCATTCTTTTTCAGCTCCGGCTCTCATTCTGCTTTTCAGAGGCTACTTTATCATTCCCTTTGACTTTTTGGACTCCCTGCTCGCTCGTTGGAGCTGCAGACTCACACCAGACTCTGACCCCCACCTCCTCCACCTCCTATTGATTTTGCACTTTCTGCCTTCTCCTCGTTCCTCCATTCATTTTTAACCTCCCTCCCCCCTCTTCGCCTCTCTGATCAGGCAGAGCAGGAGCTGTTTGATGTTTCTGACATCTCTATCAGAGTGCAGCACGGAGCCCGCCTGCGGGGAGAACCACTCTGAGCTTCCACTGTTATTTAAGAGCCTGGCTCCCACATTATGGTGCGCTCTGTGTCCCAGGACGAGGACCTGCCTGCTGCGTGCAGATGTTTGGGAAGTTTTGTTTTGTTTTTAATTGGCTTTAATGCGTTTTGGGAGAGTCTAATGCTCAGCCAGGACATTACCAGCCCCGGGCACGCCTGAGAAGTGCTGCCCTGGATCACTGCAAAGGTCCACCTGCATGTTTGAGGCACGATCGGGCTTCAGTGAAGATCAGAAGATGAATGAATTAAGCTCACGTTCAACCAACAGCAGCAATGGTGCCAGATCTTCACTATAAAACACTAAACCTGAACCTGCTGAATTCTCTCTGAATCAGGAGGTGAAAATTTTAATCAAGCCCTTTGCATCACACCTCTGTCACATCTAAGAACCACCTCAGTGTTGTTTTAGCTCCTGGTGCTACCTAAAACCCTAAAAACCAGTAAGGGCAAGTAAGAGTAGAGAAGAGCCAAAAATCTGCCAGTGGGCCTTTGTGCGACTCAAAACTGGAGAAGAAGGCCTGGAAATGTGAGACTTTTGGCTTGGACCCAGTTAACAGAGGGATGGCTGGGTCAGTGTTGGCATGGCTGAGTTGTAAAGTCACTCTTGATGTACTCAGAAATGCAGTGTGAGATGAAAATGTGTTGGAACTAAGACATCTGGTCCTAAAAAAGCACAAAAACTGGAGCGTCCTGGTGTTTTCAGGCGCTGGTGGCTTGGAGTCAGGCCAGGCCATCCGCCCCCCTCCACCCTTTCCCCGTCGCTTCTTCACTGAATTCTGTCTAATAAAGTCATAAATCCGCCCTCCTGCTGCCTGCAAACACACAAACTCCCGCACAACAGCAAAGTGGGGTGTGTGTTTTTGTGTGTGCATGCTGGGCTGCAGTGATCAATAATTCAATGAGACTGTGTGGACCTCAAATCCCCACCGAGCCTCCGGCTTCACACGCTGTAATGAAGGAATAAGTTCAGATATTTCTCATTAATCGCCCCCTGCTGCCTGCCCTCTCACTGCTTTTATCCAAACTTTTTTCCTTCTCCAAACCCTCGGTTTTACTTCTTCCAACCCTGGTGGTTTCTTTCAATCTGCTCCCCACATTTGACTGCATAGAAACCAAGACGTTTAGAATTATAAGAATATGAACATGTCCTGGCTGTGTTTTATTCATCTAACTGGCTGAAAATGACATGGATGGTTGATACTCTGCTCTTTTTAAGCTCTATCTATGATAACACATCACCATATGAGCCTCTGATCCAAACTATAGTCAAAAGATTTCAGAATTCCTGCTGTTTTTCCCCCAAACTGAGGCAATCACTTCCTGTAAATTATCCCTACTCTACCGTGTAATATATAGAAAAAGTGGAAATATATGCTAATGTGGTGGAAACAAGTTGACTGAAACTGAAACATTTGGGTATCATCATTCTGGGCCAAACGTGAAGACCAGACCTGCTCATGAGTGCCTTTGTTCCGCCTGATCTCAGATCTGATGTTGGGGGCTGTTCTGTACCTAATCAATGTCACTCACTGAGCCAGAAAACAAGTAGATATCCAATTAGTGGAGGTCTTTGGTGGCGGTGTGGGTATTAGATTGTAGATTACCTAATTAAGCCATAGGAGGGCACTGTTTGATTAGATTAGGAGCCACAAAGATCCTGACAAAAGATGTTTTTAAAAAATGCATTAATAATCTGATGCGCAAACAGCACGGCATTAAAGTGGTTTATTTTTAACGTTTGCAAGCTTCATGCCTTTAATGAGGCCATTTCTGGGATTATATTCAAATTGACTTTAGTGTTTGAGGGCTGAAAGAAGAAGAAGAGGAGGCCGTCCCAGGGGGGTGCAGGAGATTGGGTTTATTTAGGAGAGATTTAATTATGTCCTGGCTTTGAAAGTGGGTCAAGGTTCTGTGGTGAGTAGCTAACATGTGGCACAAAATGTTAGCAGAACGCACAACAGGCTGTGAATCCAAGTCCAAACATCAGTGGAAGCCCTTCATCTCCATCTAATTTCTACAGTTTTAATTTTAGAAAAAGAAGTTTGATTCAAAGACAAGGAAATCATTTTAATCTTTCTGATACTTTTCTGGCTGAACGGGAACAGAAGCAGAGTCAGTGTGATTGTGCAGCTTAAAGTGAATCTCTGCTCTGAGCTCCTTCATTCTCCAGAACAGCCTGAACCCTCTCCAACCAGCTCTGGGTCCTTTCTTTAAGGAGTCTTCAGGAAGATAGTTTTTAAGCCCATCACTTCTCCTTTTGTCCTGCACTTGTCCAGTTTCCTCAAATGTTTTAAGAACACACTGTACACCATGCTGAGATATGCCAAGTTTTCAGCTAATAGCTCTTTGGGAATCAGCTTGTTGCAGCCTTCAATCTGGTTTTCTGTCTTTCAAACTGTGTTTTCTTTACCATTTTTCACACATCAACTGAAGAAATGGGAAAAATGATGTGTCTTTGTGACAGGCTGTTGGTAACAAAGAGCCTAAAGACCCAATTTAACTGTTTCTTTGATAATTCGTCTGTTCTGTGTGGACACAACACTGACTCATCCCTTGAGTTGGGAGCTTTTATTCTCTCTGAATGGTCGTGGCTTAGTTAAAAACAAAGATTATGCCCCCTCTAGTGCACATCTCCGGAACTGCACCCTAATTAAAGCCAGATCACAAACACCTGGGTGAGCTCTGTGCCCTCAGCACTCCTTAAGTTTGTAGCTTCACAGATTCTCAGATGTTTGCTGTTTCATACGAAGATAGACCGAGTGGAACTGTCTTCAGAATTCAGCTGTTAACAGTGGGAGAAACTCTGAAATGGAGGTAAGTTAAAGATCATTGTGCTGTGTGAATTTGATGGCTGCCGCTCTTGCTTGATGCTGTGTTTTGGGTTCTTTTCTTTGGTTGAAGATGCATGCTGTTTAAATCTCTGAATTTAGTTTGGTTTGTTCTGTTTCTTCAGAATCCCCAGTTCCTGCCATTTTTTAATGACGCCCTCCAGGCTCTGAACCAAATTACCTTGAACTCGCTGTCAGTCAGCTTCATATTTTTGCTCTTTTCTGAAGCGTTTTGCTTTTGTAATCTGCAGAGACACAACAAAGAGAATTAAGCTTTTTTTAATGGCTCATCTTCCTCTTAGCAAAAGGAATAATTGAAGAGGTAAAGTTTGGAGATGAGCTGTCTGTGAAGCCTTTTAAAGGAGGCCACAGCTCTCTGGAGAATCCCTCAAAAAAACTTTTTCTTTAGTCATGTTAATGTGCTGTAACAGCTGCCATCAGCGTTGTGAACTGATCGAGCTCAGGAGGATTGTCGGTTATCACCACAGCTGTTTCTGGCTTTTTGAGGCCCCAGTTTGACTCAGTCTGATGGAGGGGTTCCTTACCCGTGGTCTGATCCAGAATATCCTCTAAAATGAAATTGAAATGGCCTGCTCAGAGTGGGGGTGTGATGTGTTGTTGCTGATGGATGTTAGCTTGGTTAACATCCTTGCTTGATTGGATTGAGACATTTTATGACTAGTCGATTAAATGTTATGATTGTTAGGTGAAAAACCCATTTTGGTGTGTTCATTAACATTTTATTTTCACTTCTTTTGGAGTGTAGTTGGGAATATAACAAGCCTATATTTGATCTTGTATTCACTTTCTCTTGTCAGCCCAGTACACAGAGCTAATCAACATTTATGCAAAGATTCGATTAATCCCCTCAGATCCTTGATGTTTGTGTTCACAATCTATATTCCCCACATTTTTTCTACAAATCTGTATGTTTGCATGATCACACCATGAATGCTGCTGGCCTTGTTGCACTCAGATGTCTGTAACCGAGCTGTAACTGTGCAGGAAATGCTGAGTTTTACACTGCAAACTGCTCTGAGCTTTCTGGGGGAAAAGTTGTTCCCTAAATGTACTTTTATTTTGGAAGAGGGACAGTAAAGGTAAGGCAGGATTTTTGGGGAATATGAAGCACACCTGGTCCTGCTGGTTCAGTGAATCTTGGTCGTTGCTCCGTGAAACTTGTTGTTCTTTGATGTTTTTTGGTGGCCACTTTTATGAATGTGTAGCTGAGAGTCCAAGGTTTCTGAGGAGGCTAAATATGTCTATTTATGGATTTTAAAAAGCTGTGATATGTAATATTTTCATTTTGGTATGGCCCTTGTAAGATAGCTGGAAATAGGGCCCATGTTTTACTGCTTGTCCGATAGCCAGTCATCTATTTAGAGAAAATGTACGTTATTTTTCCTCTGCTGTGCTAAAAAAAACTATTTTTCACCTTTAGTAACATTAATTCTGCTCATTTTGATGGACAGAATTGTTAGCTTTCAGAAAATCCCCGCATCATGCGTTTCCTCTGCCTGGTTTTGGAACGGCTGTGACGCTGTTATGATATATAACATGTTGTTGTATCTGTTGTGAGACGAAGCCACCAGGCGGAGCAGACTGATCACCGCCGCGGTCGCCTCATAGGAGCTGTGAATATTTCGCTTGCGGTGTCGGTGTCCTTGCCTTGGGCAGCATCCGTTGAGTGGGCCTCTCTGTGCGGCGCCAGGAGATCCTGCTCTGCTTTGCCTGGTTGGTGAAACGTGGCGCTTGTGTGTGCAGAACTCAGTTATGAGATGTGCAGACGTGTGCGTCCTGGTTTGGGAAATGAGTCATCGGAGATGTTTGGACGTCCGTCCACCCTCTCTCCGCAGCAGCAGATTACACAGAATATTTGATTTGCTGCTCCAGCGGCTGCTTGTGGGGGGCTGGTTGTACTGTTGGAAAGATGGCAGGAGTTGGAGTAGCTTTGATCAACTGCAGATCTTTGGATGCCTAAACGGCCCCCTCCTCCAAAACCGCCCCATTTCTTCTCTTCCTGGAGTCCTCTTCACTGGAGCCTGTTCTCAGTGGGCTCTCCTCCACAGAAACTCTGTTCCTAACTTCCCATCTGGCTCTCCTTTCCTCTCTGCTTCTCATAACTCAGCTGGTGCCACAGTGGTTGGAGAAGCCAGCCCACTCAGCTTGAAGCCGTTTTCACTTTGATTTTTGACAGAAGGCAGCTTTGGCCGGTGTCAGGGGAGGGGGCTGGCAGGACGCTGCTCGTCCTACAGTGGGGGCCAATCTGGGCCCCCAGCCACCAGCCTGTCAGAGATTCAGGGTGTCGCTCTTTGATGAGCTGTGGAGTCCAACTTCAGGGTTCAGGCAGGGGTGAGGCAGACCGCTCTAATGAGAACAGACAGGATAAACGGCAGGATTTCACCTCATCCTGGAGAACACCAGAGGAGTTAATGTTTATTTCAGACGCGTTTCAGATGGCTTTGTCCTCCAATTCCCAGAAGGAATTCAGTATAATGTTAGTTTTAGCTCTGATGTCCATTAACAGAATAATCAGCTGTGTTCTCTTTGTCCCCCCCCCCCCCCCCCCCCTGCTCCTGGGAGCAGGTTTCAGGCTGTCAAACTCCCCTAAAACACAGCGCTCTTATTTTTCTTCCCCTTTGTCTGACAAGCCGTTCTGATTCTCACTTCAAAAGGCTGGCTCCTTCAGTGGGGATAGGCTGTGACGCGTTCAGCACCAGGGACAGCGCTCTGAGCTCCTCAAACTGCTCTTGCGTTCCCAGTCTGAGCAAACCTGATCACAGCAATCAATTTCAAACAGTTCTGCTCCTCCTGGACGTGCTACATGACCACCTACCCACAGGAAAAACTCGCCCTTCGTCCACTGTGGCGGCTTTGAAGACTGGGGCTGTGTCCTGGACACTAGAACTAGAACCTAAAAGACGGGCAGCCTCAGTGTACGTGGGGGTGGTGAAGTTCAGATGTGTCATTTCCCCTTTAGTTTCTGAAATAAAACAGTGTCCCGTCACTTTTGACTCTCCCAGGAATTAGTATCGCACATGACATCTATTTCTGAAAGTGCTTCGGTGTGCCTCTTTGTCTGCTCGTGTCATCCAGCACCGATGAGGCGTAGCTCTTATCAGGGGTCTCATACGCAGGGCTTTTTCTGAAGCTGCTCATGTTAAGTTTTTTTTCCTCAGGATAAAGATGAGTGATATAAGGTCTTAATGCTCTCAGAGCAGTGCCACAGCTTACTGCTGTGCCCACCAAAGGTTAGTTTCTAGTTCAGAAAGTCCCCTTTTTCCAACAAAAATGAAGATTTTTAACAACTTTGCTATATAAAAGGGAGAAACTGTTCTCGAATGCAGCCTTAACGCGTTAAATCTGTAGATCGAGGGCATGTGTGGGCGGCTGGATCTTTGCGGTGCCTCTGTGGAGGCAGCCGGATTCAGGTCACAGTTATTTGCATGCATGTGTGTGTAGGTGGTGTTCTCCTAGGTGGTCATCTGAACTCCATCTGTGAGTTCACAAAGTGTTGGCTCGCTCTCGTTGGGCCAGTCTGCTGTGTGAGAGCCGCTGTCCTTGTGTTCCACCGCCTTAGGGGTCCATGCCTGAAGTGCAGTCTGAGTAAACACTGGGCTTCATTATTTCATGGTGCAGCCTACATCCTGGCAGCAGACCGGATCACAGAGCATGTTTCCCTCTGTTGCCATCGGGGTGTGATTAGGAGTCCTTCTACACTGGTCTGCATTTCCTCTTTAGGTGGGATGATGGAAACGGAGCCCTGGACTTGTGGATGAGACCCTGTCCACTTAAGCTCTGCAGATTGGAAGGATGTCATCATTTCAGGATCCAATCAAATACAGAACAAATATCTGAAGAACGCTGGGACTTTGGTTTTGAAAACGTTTGCTTAATGATAATTGATTGCTTGAAGCAAAGGGAGAAAATAATCTTTTTTTTTTTCCAGGACCGTCTCTAACAACTCCAAAAGAATAAACAAAAGATACTAAATGCACTGAAAGCTTTTAGAGGTTAAACCTTTTTGATGAGGACTCCATTCAACAGTTTGAGACCTTTTAGTCTTTAAGAGGCCAACCAGAGACCATTAGATTCCGACTGAAAAGGAGAGCGAGGACGATGGCCCAAATCCTCTTTTATCCACCCTGTCTGTAAAGACAGCTGAGAAATGAAGGTGTTAATTATTCATTGGGTAATATGTATATATTTAAACTGCAGGAAAGGAGACAAGCATCCATTATTCAGCATGCCCAGCTCGGATTAATCATTATTTGGGGGGGGGGGCTGTGTGGGAGGCTCGGTGGATGCAGGAGGACGAATGTTCAGATCCATGTTTGAGTGAACAACACACTCTGAATCATAAATCACTCAAGTTTATTTCTGAAGGGCTGTTAATATTCAGATGGTTGTCGTGTTTGTGTGCGTTTGTGTGTATCAGAGTTGTCATGTGGGAGGGCTTTGAGCTTGTAACAAGCTGTTTTGTGTGGGGGAGAGAATCCATTTGAGATCTTTGATCTGGGACGTCAGATTACCCACAATCATGAGCTGGGTGGTGTGATCAATACTTCCTCACACCCGCTGCTGTATACACCTCGCTGGCTCCAAGCTCTGCTGTGTTTGTGTGCTCCAAAGGCTGTATCGAACCGCCAGAATATTCCTGAGTTCTTTTTATTCAGGCATGCAGAGCTGTAATCAAATGACTGGCTTTGTAATGCATGAAAAACCTAAATACAGCCAGTCTTATATCAGGGTTCAGGACATCCTGCAAAAGAGTAAGGAATGCTCTTTCTGTTTTACTGTTTAGAAGCTAAACACGGCTTTATCAGCTGTTATTTTTTTCAATAAAGCAGATTAATTAATAAATAAATGAGACCCAAACGTGTTCTTTAAATCTATTTTCATCTATTGGAAGCAAATCCTTGTTTTCATCAAGTTGCATTAATTTGGGATGAATCCAAGTCTTTTAGGAGGTGTAACTGGTCCCAGATTCATCAGCCTGTGGTCTTCCTCTCATCCAGGGGAGGTCTCGGAGCAAACGGCTCCAGGGGTTAAACCCACCCCACTCCTCTAAAAGCCCTCCAGCTCGTCCCGGGGGATCCTGAGGTGTTCTGGTTCTAACCAGGGGCCTCATTCCAGGTGGATATAGCTGGAAAACCTCCAAAGGGGACGGATGAACCCCCCGGCTAACTACTGGTACCTCATCGACTGCAGCAGCTCCTGGTTCAGCTGCATTTCAGCTCCCACTCATCTGGTTCAAAGCTGAAAAGAGCTGAGGATGTGATGCCTGCAGGCCTATGATTGGTCGGGGTATGGGGTCACTGGATGAGTCATGAAGGGCCTACTTCAGGAGGGCCGAATCGTTTAAATACCCTGCAGCGTTATCTTCTTCCTGTGATTATCGGAGGGTAAGCGGCTGAGCAGGTAAAGCTCCACCTCCCTGTCCTGGGACCTCTGGGCCGTCTTCCTGGAAAGACCCCAGACGGGACTTGGTCAATGCATGTTGTGGGAGAACATTCCAGGAGTTTTACAGGGTTAAAGCAGGAACTCTGGGCCAGCCTGCCACTTACTTTGGAATAGTCTCCTTTCAAGACCATAAAGTTCAAACACTCTCCAACTCTGGTGCATTTAGGTCAGATTTGACCTTTCCTACAGATAAAAAAATGAGTTAGGTCTGCCCATTTGATTTTTATTGGGTTACTTTATTAGGCTTTTATCTTTATGAAGATAAACTTGAGATTTGCCTTATCATCTTTGTCCGTGTTGGGGTCCACAAAGATCATTTCTAAGTTGGATCCGGAAACTCGTGCTGGGCTTCGGTGCTGAAGACTTTCTGACTCTCAGGAATCGGCTCCTGAACTTTAAATTGAATTTTAATACTCAGGACTATCGACCTGTTTACGACGTATATTAATTGCTGTGTTCGTTGGACTTGTCCAATCAAATGTTTAAAAATGGGCTTTCATCCATAAAAGTTTGCTTTATGCCCCCTGCTGACATGCTTTTATCCACCAAATGAGTTTCTCAGGATTTTTTTTATTTTTTATGATGGCGGTTAAGCAAAAGTGAGGAAAAATCAAGAACACACTCTTTAGTCGAGCTTTCCACTCAATAATTAAACTTATTGAGAGGGTTCTGCTGGCTATACAGCAGCCTCGGTTTATTCATCTTTCATACCACTGCTGGCGTGTCTCCTCCGTGCAGTTGGCTGTGAACTGCAGCACACACAAACTTCATTACACGTCTGACTTATTGTTGACCTTTGCAGTTTGCGGAAGAGGGTAAAAATTCACCTTGAGAGCGGATCCAAGGCCACCCTCACTGCACAGAGGTCTGCATGGGCATTTCATCTGCTACAAATCAATTTAGCCAGCGGTCGGCTCGGCCAATCCATCGCTCAATTGATCAGCTGCCCTTTCAGATAATCAATTTATTCTTCTATGAACCACTCAGTTTTTATGGAGTCTTGGACAATAAAGAATGAGCTACCAGAGGGATTTAGGGGAAAATGCAGCAGTTCCTTCGGTCATCCACTCTGAGCTACATGGTGGAAAACATCATTTCACAGTTTAAGTAGTTTGTCTTTGAATTGTTGACCATCAGAGCAAATCTGTGCCGGTTAGAATAAACATTCTGGGTTATTGGTTCCTTTTGGAAGATTCTGTGAAGTAGATCTGGCTTATGTGAGATTCCGCTTTTGTAATGGCCATAAAAATGAAGTGTTATCTGAGGGGTTTGTACCCTTATGATCTTATGGTCTTATTTGAATATCTTGTTTGTACTCGGAGTCATCTAACCCTGAGTAGAGAAGACTTCTAAGGACTGACCCAGTAAAGAATGGCAGCAGATGGGCTGCACAGCACTCGGTGTTTAAACACCATTAATGTTTCAAAGACACTTGTTTGGCCTTTTTTCATCCCTGTTAAATGTTTATAATTCTTTACAGGCATGTAGGATAAAATTGGAATGCGTTACAACTCCTGCAACGTCCCCTTATTATTTATAATGTTTCAAACGATTTAGTTTGGATGGAGTCCTCGAAGGAATCAAGTGATTCAATCTGCTGCTACCCATAGAACTTTCTCCTTACAGAAGAATAAATTGCCTGTGGAATATCTTTTCTGTGCTTGAGGGCACAGAGTCTTGAAGGTCATGTCAACTTTTTAACAATGTATTTATGTCCATTTTTCTGTGTTTGACTTGTGTATGGCTGGTTTCTGACTCGTTATGTTCCCATCTTGGAGAGTTGATGTCTGACTTTGGGTTTTCACCTTTCGACTGTTGTCTGACTTTGGGATGGTTGGCGTCAGTCTTCTAAGAATTATTTCGTGTCATTTCTTCTTCGCATTTCAGAACACTGAAGTAACACATCAGCCAGCTCATGGAGGATAGAAAAGTCATAATCATTTCATAACTCCTCTTCATACCAATAAATCTTTTATTTATTTATTTTTTTTTTTACAGTGAACATGCATCTTTAAGTTAACTCGGCTCTTGCTCTTGAGCAGGAGCCCATTGTGTGCCTCCTCACCGATACTCCAGCTGTCCCAGCCCCTTCAGTTTTCTGCTTTGCAGCTCGTGTAGGCCGAGTGAAGCGTGAAGCTCAGACCCAGAGGCCACGATGCACCCAGTGTGTGCCTGCTGTGTGTCGGGGTGACAGGACAGTGCTGCTCTGACTGCCAGCCGTTCTCCTTTGGAGCTGCATGTTTACACAGAGTGAGAAACCGCAGACGATGCTCTGAGGTTGCCACGGTGACGGTTGTGTTTACCTCCTCACCAAGAGCCTTGGCTCTCTGTCGTCCTTCAGCTGGGTGCTCTGCAACTCTGAGAGCCGATTAAATTACTTTAAGCATTTACTCACACACGCAGTCTTATCTGTCATTAATGGATCAATTGCAAAGCAAAGGTCAATTACTCTACACCTTCCTTAATGATTAGTTCAGCTGCAGACTCCTGCTATCTGCAGCCAGTGATGGATAGTCCCCAGGGTTGGTCATGTGATTGTCGGTGTCACAGAGGTTACTTTTAAAAGAGATTCACTTTTTAAAGGAAAGAGGATTCCAAGTCAGTAAATATCTGATTCTGTGTCGTTGAGTCCAGATGGACTGTTTTTGCACTGATCTGTTCATGACCTTTGCTCTGGATCTCAACCTGAAGCTCTTCCATTTGGCTTGGTGTCTGTTGGACGGTTAAAAACTCAACCAAAATATGTGACAAATGTTGACGATCACTGAGAGAAAACGCCATGTTGTATCATTACATTTCTTCAACGATGGTCTACAGGATACATACTCAATGTTCTACTGCATACAATACAGTTTTTATGTTTGAGGCCAGGTAACACCACTCGCAATAGATCTTTAGATGGTCGTACACTATTATTCGAAGGAACATTAAAAAAAACTAATGTAGGTTTCTTGCATTTAAAAAATACATTCAAAAGGACAAAATGGATTAAATGATGGATTGATTCGATTAGCCTTGACTCCCTTTGACCTGTTTAAACATTTAATGATGTGCTTTCTGTGAAGTCTGTCTAAGTGGGTACCAAACAGGGTAGATTAAAGAAAGATTTACAAAGAAGTTTGGCTTAAACCCAGGAGCTCCTTAAATTCCTGTTAGCTTTAGAAAGGTCAACATAACTGAAAAAGCAAACAAAAGCGACTTAGTGCTTTAGAGGTCCTCAGTGAACAAACTGAGTTGGCTGTAATCGGCATCCATGAACACATTTAGTAGCCGTTTTCTTGGTTAAGCGAAGGCTCATCATTTGTATTACTTCAGAGTTCCAAATGCTGTTTACCTCCATTTTTTTGTGCATGTGTGGGAAGAGTATTTGGTAAAATGAGCTGTAAAACGTTAAAAGTTTTCCTTTTTCCCCTCATGACCAGGACTCTGTTAGCTGTGGAAGGAACAACTTGCTTCAGATGATAGCATTAGTGCACTATGTGGGCTCCCTGGCAGCTGGTTGTTGGGGGTAAAGGTCTTAATGATCTAATGGTGAAAAATTTAAACAAAGCTAGAAAATGGCTGGCTCGCTATACAGTGAACCACAGAGTGAATGAGTAAAATCAGCATCCTTAAA
The DNA here is from genome assembly GCA_013363375.1 of Menidia beryllina. Taxonomy (NCBI): domain Eukaryota; kingdom Metazoa; phylum Chordata; class Actinopteri; order Atheriniformes; family Atherinopsidae; genus Menidia; species Menidia beryllina. The sequence goes on along the minus strand of JABUIW010000023.1, from coordinate 11,571,912 downwards.
CCCATTGCTAGCTGTTATCTTGGTTAAATTCAAGGAGTTTTTAATTGTCATTTCAGCTAAAGTTATACCATAAGGTGGAATATAATTTTGTTACACTTGTCCCAGTGCAAACCCAACAACAGAAAATATAAATATTCTTTTTTTTCCTTTTTTTTTGTTAGAAAATTATAATAGAACATCTAATGGTATAATAGTAGCACACTTAGATGAACATTAGGTGTGAATTAAATTAAGTCAACACTAGACTTCAGCTTTGTTACTTTCAAAGGCTGTTTCCTTTTGCATTTGATATGTTTTGTCATTCTATGAAATTAGTCATGAAACTATCTCCTGTTCTCAGCCCCGGTGAGTGTTGCCCTCTTAGTGACATTTTAAGCTGCCTTCAAGCAAACAAATGCTGATAAACCTGCAGCGAGAAGAGGATACAGCTCATCATTTCACGGTAAATACGCCAAAGCCGCCCAACAAGTGGTTTCAGGAGCTGGATTAGGGCCGATTAAGCAGATCTAAGCAGGAAAAATCTAAATCTGGCATGGTGTAACGTCTGTTTCATCAGAGAGGCAGACGGGCATCCTGCAGCTGCAGAGTGCTGGGAATGAGTTGCAAGCCAGCAGAGAGGTGAAATCTGGGGCTCATTTGCATATCCACAGATCCCTGAACACTAAAGGAGGCAAATTTCATTTGCTCCTAAGATGGTTCCAGACACAAAGGCGTTATAACAATGGGAAAACATTTGAATTTGTAACTAAACAAAGTAGATTTTCAGGGGTTTAATCTGAGGCTGCTGCAGTGTTTTGCACCTTATTACTTTGATTTAGTTTCACTTCAACTTGTAAGACAGAAATAAAATCCCCAGAGGGATACACAGCAAGAATAATAAGGACCTGATGAGCATGCACAGGGTGTTCCAGGAGAGGATAAGCTCTGTAGACATCTTGCTTAAATGCAATTTTAGCATTGTGTGAATAAAATGCAGAGCAATAAATGGGGTTATGTGGATAGCTTACATTTATAGCATAGGGTTTATATTTAAACTTGCAAACAAGTATGTCAGGTTTTCAAAGTTTAAATTAATTTAGCTGGAACATAGACTCCTTCATAGGGAATAGTACATGGAAGGCCTTTAGTTCATTTTTGTCTGGATGAGCTGTATTTATTTTAAATTAATACATATTTAAGGAAATGAAATAAAGTCTGTGCTCACTACCAACTTAAACTTATAGTATAAAGGGACACCAACCATGCATCAGACAATCAGGCTGAACTATTTTTTTCACACTGAACGTTTTTCTTGTGTAGAATTAGAGATCAGCTGGAATTGAAACACCTCCCTCGGGAGATCCTTTAAGGATCGTTGCATTCTTATTTATTTTTTGTATTAGTAGTCGGCTTTCCAAAAAGTGCTCTAAAATATTTTTCACTTCAAATGACTCAATCATGAAATTTCTTTATTCCAAAAATAAATGCCCTGAAATTGGGAAAACGTCCCCAGGGAGTCTCCTAAGGGTCAAGCAAAGTTTCCTCTTAATAGAGCCGTCGTACAAACTCGGCAGAACCTTTTTATTTGTGGATCCAGCCTGTGAACGAGGGTCATACCTGTAATATCATCAATAGCTCCTCTTTAATTAGTGCGCTGTGCGTATTAGAGTCGGGCGCTCTGCACATCTGTCAGTCAGCTGGGAAAACAATCCTTCAGCCGGGCCAGTCACCCCTCTGCATCGACTGGCTTTCCTAAAAATGTGTTTTCCATTGATTGGCAGAGGAGTAATTAAATGATGGAGAAAGCAGCCCGCAGCGCTCTGCATTGATTGGCTCCAGCAGCTTTAACGATAAACCGCAGGGCCTCTTTAATACGCTGAGAAATGGTATTTTTATGGTGAATCATGGACAACAATGGGCAGGAATCATTCCCCGGTAATTGCTGCCTCTGACTGTCCTCCTTGGACTTCACCCAGACTTCAGAGCGGAGAGGATCAGAGCCTCAGACTTGTCGTCAATTTCCCTGCCTCCATATCTCAGTGGCCTCCATATGAACCCACATTCGCAGCAGCCCCCTCCAAACATGCTTTTTCTTTTTTTCACCTCCTTTTCTCGCTGGTGTCAGAATCTTTTTTTGTGTGTGTGAGGAGATGAAATGAAATGCGGCGGATCGGATTCGCTTGCTGTGGAGCTGGTGACCGGAGTTTGACTCCTACATTCGTCAAATCCCGAAAATAACCGATTCTCACAAGGCGATGGAGACGATGGGGCCACGGAGGAGGGGCTTCGTGGGGGATTAAATGAAAGGAACAAGTGGAGAGTGCAGAAATCTCTCTTTTTAAATGTGTGCTTTTTGTGTCCTGCTAGTTATTTGTGGTCCTTGTAGTTATTTAGTCTGTCACAATGGGAAGGATGAAGGCGCTGTCGGTGGGCACAGTGACAATAAAAACCACATCCACAGCACTGGGTGCTGAATAATGAATGTTTCTGCACAAAACCTGCCACGATTGAAGCAGAACTTTCCCCAATCAGCTCACATAGACACAATAAGAACAGAATGTGGGAGAAGAAGGAAGAAAGCCCCACTAAACATTCTTTAAATTACCCTCTGTCACTGTATTTCATTACACCAACACATGTCATGTGCAAGACCAGATTTTCAGAGCTGGGTGAAAAAGAGCTTTTGCAAGCACATTAAAACAACGTTAACCCGTTAATGCTCAGACATCCTTTTTCAGAACGAATCTGGGTTTCTCCTCAGCCCCCCTTTCCTCTGTCCTCTGTTCGGCACTGAAGCTCTTCAGGTTTGACCGCTGTGCACCAGAAGGACAGTCTGATGACCCGGGTTGGCCTCAGTGATGCTCATGAACATGAAGGTGTTTAGGTTGAGGGCTTCTCCAACAGTTGTCGGTGTTGTTTGAGGCTGGAGCCGCCCTGTAGACCCAAAGCTTCTCAGAGGGTTGAGCAAATATTGACTTAGAGCTGCAGAATCAGATGGAGAGTTTCTGTGGGTTTATCTCTATGTTTCAGGGAACCTGCAGCTGCTTCCTGTTTTATGGAAAAGGTGCAACAGAAAGAGATTAGGCCTTTTACACAGCACTGAAATAAAAAATTCTGCTGAAATATGACATTTACTCATGACTTAAAGGATCACTTTGAATATCTTTTAGAGTTGTTGGATTGAGAAACAATTAATTGAAAGGGTGGATGATGTTTTGATCAGTTTTGAGAAAGAAAAGTAAAGAATGAGGAAACGATGGAGGGTTTATGCGTATTTAGATTTATGACCGCCTGACCCAACAAAGAGCAGAAGCTGGCTGAGGGAGCTGGAAACTGGAGGCAGAGATAATAAGATGGGAATGTGTGACAAAGGAGAAGGTGAGAGCAGGTTGGGTTTCCCCTCCGCTGACGGCTGTAATGAGGCTTCCACTGGGCTGATGGATGGATGTGTGTGTGTGGAGGACATCCTCTCTGAGTCGGTCAAAGACAAACCTTTTCCCCGAATGCCGCAGACGCTGACTGGGCTGCGGCTCCCCGCTCGGCCCCTGGCAGCCCCCCCGGCCCCCCCCCGCCGCCCCCGACAGGTGGAGGAAACATGGCAAACACCGGGTGACGCACCACTGTAGCTGGGTCTCCTTCAGGACGCCACGGAGCCGGTCCACACGGCGTGGTGCTGTCACTGCGGGGGCGGGCGGATAATGAGGGGACGTCCTGAGAGGGCACCCAGAGGTGAGGGCGGCTGGCTGCAGGACTCCTCCTGTGGGCGGTGGAAGGAGCACAGCTCTGATCAGGCTGCTGGGGCTGGAGGGAAGCTCCCCACTGGAGTTTAGAGCTCAGATAGAAACAGAATAAAATATTTAGAGATTTACATGCTGGCAGCGGCAGAAAGATTAAGATTGACATGTAAACTTGTCTGGGTGTTTGTGTGTGTGTGCGCGCGTGTGTGTGTGTGTTTTTCTTTTTTTTCTGCGCCGACCTGAATTTGAACCGTCTCATTTTTAAAGGGAAACTTAGCAAGTTAGAATGCCTCATTAGACCCGATACTAAAGCTGGTGTCTCCAAACTCTGTTAGGATTAAAAGTGCTGAACGATACCAACTTTTTCTTGTTTTGTTTACTCTATCATTTTTTGTTTTCTAATGCATGAAGTATGCAATGATCACACAATTCTTTGTTCCACCTTTTTAGACTTTGTTCATACACGGCACAAAATGCACATACATTTTTTAATGGATGGTAGAATAAAGCTTCTTTACAAGAAATTATGCATAATTGTGGATGGAAAACAGCAGGAATTCTGAATTATTTAGACTACAGTTTAGATCAGAGGCTCATATGTTTATGTACTATCATAGACAGGTTTATGTCAGAGTTTAAAAACAGCAGAGTATGAACCATCCTTGTAATTTTCAGCCAGCTACATAAAAAAAACAGTGTGTAAAAGAAACTGGAGGGTAACACAATTGTTCCTCAATATTTATCAGAAACATGATGATAATACAAAGCTAACAAAAAACCCTACCTGATCTGGGTCTTTCTCCTGTAATATTCGGGGCAATAAGCCCCCTGTTTACCCACTCTGCAGACGTCCCTGCCGCCTCGGCGCTTTTCCTCACCCTTTTACTGAATTCAAAGGTAAACGTAAAACAATCTCTGAAACTCCAACTCGCTGTTAGCATGTAAAGCTGCTCTGACTGCAGCTGCTGAAGCTGTAAAATAGCTTTGTACTGTAACACTGTGTTTGACACCGGCCTGTGCCGTGGTCAAGCAGTCCCAGTAATGAGATGAAAAATGCTGCTCAGAAACAAAGAGCCATACGTCCCGCCTTCGCAGCAGCAGAGGCTGAGAGATAATAGGAGGCTGTTATGGTTGTGCTGTTTCCTGCTTTTCCTCCATGTTCTGAATGTAAAAGATGGTCACAGCCCGAGGCTGTGGCAGCCGCACCAATCTGAAGTGCCTTAAATCTGTATTCCACCAAATAGCCTGCAGGAAATCTCACGGCTTAGAGGTCTTTGAGAGAATTACATGACCTGTCAGTTGATTTATTACCTCAGTAAACATTTTCAAATGTTCGGAGTGGCAATATGGTTGTCACTTAGAAAATGATGGGCCCTTTACACACAGTTTAGTCATCTCCTGGAGGGTAGGAGCTGAATGAACAATACCAAGGCTGCTCACTGCTGATACTCAAGTATCATCCTTTGTAATGACTCATTCCACCTGTTCAGTACGAATAAAACCGGCTGATCTGCAGTGTGAAAAACCAAGCCATCTCTAACTATAAGATTTATCTGAAAGGAAACTCTGAGGCCTGGTCCTAAAGGTAGAGAGGAGTTCTGCTTCCTGAACCCAAATTGGTTCCACAGAGAGGGGCCTGACACCTGAAGGCTCTGCCTCCCATTCTGCTTCTACAAACTCCAGGAACCACAAGTAGACCTGCAGTCTGAGAGCAAAGAGCTCTGCTGGGAGAATATCCAACTGAATCTGGAGAAATCTGAGAAAAAATCTGATCATCAGACTTCTGGCTACAGCTTTTTGGATCAGACTTTGAGTGATGTTGGGTCAGAACAATAATAAAGAATTACAGTAGTTTACATTCACAATGGCTAACATTTCTGTCTTTAAAGTGCTTTTTTTTCTTTCTTTGATTCTTAGCATTCATTATGTGTCCCAGACAGCTGAAACAGCATATTTCTGTCTGCCCAACTCCCATAAATGGGTTTTTAATTAACAGTAAAACCATGTAATGACTCGGAAAGGGTGTAATGAAGTTTTTAACGCAGCGAGCAATTTATGACTTGTGGTTTGGATGGTTCATTGATATAATGAAGGGGTGGGGGGCACGAGAGCTTTTGTTAGGCGGTAGAAAACCAAGGGAATGAGATGCAAAGCACTACGGCTTTTCTAATTGCTTAACCTGAAGTAAACAAGAACTAAAGGACGGCTTTGGCAGTGTTTAATGCTTCAGATGAACCTTTACAGCCTCAAGGTGGATTGAATGGGGGGCCAAACTGCTCACATCCTCTTAAAATGTTGTTAACCGCCACCATCTCTGCTTAGGCGTCTACCTTTGAGTATGGGATCCGTCTGTGCTTTGAAAACCCATTTTGACACCTTTTTCTGCTAATAACTGAATGGTTAAAGCGTTAAAAGGCTTCGGGAGCTATTCAGTTCAGCTCTGTTTTAGGCGCACTGCAGAGCTGGTGATTTAAACGGCTGATGTTTCACAGCATCCAGTATTTAATTGATAATCCTCTGCAATGTAAAAAACCTTCCCCTCATTATGCCTCACCTCATCCACACAGCTGAAAAATGTACAGTTTTAAACATGTACCAACATATTTATTTCTAAGCCTCTAAAAAAAACAAAAAAAAAAACAATGTTAACTTAAGTCATTAAAGGGTTTAAATAATTTTATAAAAAAGTGTGTTATGGACTGAATCAATAATAATCTGGTTTTAAAGAATTCTTAAAAATTCTTTAATTTCCTTAATCACAAAATTCTTTGTGATTAAGGAAAACGGACTAACTTCTAATATTGGTTTTGTTAAAGGTGACCTATCGAGCCTTTTTAGCAGATTAGCTCAACATTTAGAATGACTCAGGACACAGTGGTTGTCCTTAAATGGGAAATTTTGAGATAAAGGGGATCTTAAAAATACCAGGCGGTGTTGTGGGGAGTTTCACACTCGGATATATTCTCCTAGGAAACAGCAAGTAGGGTTTTTTTTGCTGAATATGTTCCCCTTGAAGTTATTTTGGAAATCTGAAAATTATTATGATGGAATGTCTGTCTCGCTGGTTGCTGGGATGATTCCGTCTTCGTTCATTGGTACAAGAAACTGTGCATTGTCTTGTCTTATTTAGATATTAAAAAACAGGATTTTGGTAAAAATTTCTGTTAAGCTCAACTATAACTCTTTTAAAGCTAAGTGTTAGAATTGGCTGCTGCAAAAGAAAACAATAGATCTTTAAATAAACCAGAATAAATGCTCATTTCCTAAGTATCTTACCTTATTTGTTTTTTTTTTTAGATCACATCAATCAAAATTAGAAATGTTACAAGGTAAAAGCTAATAAAAAAATCAGGTACCATAAATTTCCATCTTATTACTCTGCTGCCCCTTTTTAAGGGGGAAACCATGGACGACTTGTCAGAAGTCTCTATAAGTTAAAAGGACAGCATCGTCAAACTTGGTTTCCTGGTCCTCCATAGCGCCTGCTTCTTGACTCCATCCATCTTTTTTTTTTTTTTAAACACGTCACCATGGAATAAAAGTCGCCGGGCTGGGTAATTCTGTGCATCATGTCTGGTCTGAACTACAGATGTCACTTTTTCCAAAGGTCAGGCTGAATTTATTAGTGTTGCTTGACTGTCCTTCTTGGTCAGATGTCCCATGTTTGGTGTTTGTAGCAACTTAAAAAATATGACCTTAGCTTACTTTCCACTTTGTGGATTAGGTCAGCCTGATTGTGGGATCACGATGCAAACTGAACCGTCTGAACAGCCTGTGGTCTGAAACGCATGCAGCAGACCTCTGAATGGACTATATGTAGCATAACTTTCTATACCCCTGATCAGCTTTATTCTCTGAAGCTTAATTTCAGAGAAATGACTGATTCTTAACTCTGAAGCAGTTCCGAGCAACATTCTCCAGCGTTTTTAAGGTCTTCTGGAGTTTTCTCTTTGGAAAACTTCTGCTTTTTGTCTCCTTTTCAGTCCTTGTGAATTAGCATTTTCAGATGAATGTGTTTTTTCTTTAAGCCACTTAACTCTGAGCTTTGAATCACTCAGGTAGAGAAAAAAGGATCAAACTCAAGGGGGGAGCCAGTGTTGTCTACACAGAAACACTTGGAAAAGAAGCAGTTTGAAATTAATCTTTTGTTACCTGCAGCCTGTCACAAATACACAGAATTTCTTCCAAATTCTTGTTGAAACTTTTGTTGATCTTGACCAGCAACAAGCTGATTCCCAAAGAGCCATTAGCTGAAAAATTGGCATATCTCAGCATGGTGGCAGTCTGAAAAAAGAAGTGGTCTACACCAGATGAAGAGGATCTAAAAGGGATGTCCTTAAAAAAGAGGAAAGAATCCAGCAAAGAGCTGACAGGAGCTGAGAGATGTACTGTATCTGGACCTTCAGCTGATCATCTCCTGTTGGACCAAACCTCATCAGAAATTATTTCCATGAAGGGAGGCTGTCAAGAAGCCATTCTGAAGGAGAATAGAACTAAAGGCAGCCCACATCCAAAGAAGAGCTTTGGGATGTCCTTCAAGAAGCCTGGAGAACTATTCCTGAAGACTCCTTAAAGAAAGGACAGAGCTGGTTGGAGAGGGTTCAGGCTGTGCTGGAGAATGAAGGAGCTCAGAGCAGAGATTCACTCTAAGCTGCACAATCACACTCACTCTGCTTCTGCTGCAGCTCCTGGGTTTGTCTGCAGATATTTCCTGTTTTCATTGAAAATATAAAGAAATGAGGCACTGTAGCATAAACCAAATGATCACTGTTTGAATTTAAAATATACTCCAAAGTTTTCACAGTAACTTATGTTGAAAGTATGTCATTAGCTGAGGAAATGCAAAAATAGCTGGGCTCCAACTTAAACATGGGCAGCATTTACTGACCCCTTTTCTTGCTGACTGTAGTTTAAAAGTTGAACTCGCCCTAAAACCACAAAACAAAAATATCATAAATCCAAAACACCTCTGATGTTGAAGCTCTGTTGGCATTAAAAGGCACTTGTCTGGATTTCATCCCCTTTTTTTTCTCTTTTCTTTTTTTTTTTCTCTCCTGTGGAACGTGGTCCTCACCCGTCTGTTCACCCACCTCCTCCCAGCAGGGAGGGGCTGGGCTGGTGGAAAACATCAGAGGCAGAAATCCCACCATGACGCCTTGTTTCATCCCGAGCACAGACGTCCGTGACGGGGTTTGAGGGCAGGAGGCTGACACCTGCAGCCTCCTGCAGAGCGCTGAACTTTGGAAGAAACGCCATCGGAAAGGTGTTGAAACGGTCACCCAGACGCCAGAATGCCCAATAAAAGGCCCCAGCATCAGGCTGTGTTGCTTTTAAACCTTTTGTTCACATCCCTTTTTCTTATTTCACACCTGAGAGTAAATTCAAAGGTAATTAATCAGCATACAAACGGAGCTGTAACATTAACCTGACATAACACCTATTTAAAAATGAGCAGAAACAGAGCAGTTCCCCATCCATATTTAACCCCTGTGTGGTCTGTGGCTCCTTTTTAAGCCCAAACCTTTTTCCTCTGATCATTTTAAGTTGAACGTTCACAGAATTCCTTCTCATTATCAGGAATCGTGTCCCTCTGCATCCTTTATGGTTCATAAATGTATTGTTTGAATACTGGGCTCAGTCACAGATGTCTTTCTTTCTGTTTATGCTCCTTTTTTAAATTAAAAAAAATTCTTTTTTTACAGTATGTGAAGATTTGCTTATAGATCCCTTTCATACCCCAAAATGTATTAATAAGACTTACTTTAGTTTTTTGTTTTCATTCTTCAAAATCCGTTGGTGTTTTGTGAGACATTAAAAACACAAAGCTGGCATCTTTCAGAGAAGTCTAAATGTTCATTTGGACTTTGTGGCCGAACGGCTGCATGTTTGGACAGCCCAGGCTGGTGCAGTTTATTCACACAGATGCTCCTCAGAGGTGATCTCTGCAGGATTCACAGATGCACAGAAAAACAGGCTTAAATAATTTAGAGGGCAGTGGAGTCTTTTAGAATTGTGTTTGTTTGTAAAAGCTGCAGGTTAAATGGATCTTACTGTGTTTTCTTTTAATATCATCCTGTTTTTGGTTTTTGTTGTCCTTCTCTGAAGTTGTTTTGGGTCTGAAATGAGCTCCAAAAGCACTCTAGTCCGAATTTTAAACTTCTAGTAGAAGTAAAACTGTCAAACTAAAGCAGCTCGAACCAGAAAGGTGAATTATTCAAAGCAATAATTTAGTTGTTTATTGTTTAGAATTATCAGCTGAATTCAGATCGAGCTCAGCTTTGCTGGCATTGCACATGTCCCGAGAACCAAAATGCTTTTAAAGAAACTTGAGTTGAGCATAAGTGCAGAATGAGATGATAAATATTGCAGAGTGAAGCCGGATCCTGTTTGTCCTTGCGGTGCGGCCTGGCTTAGATCTGATTCACTTTTGATGTGAGCCTGGATCTTGTTGTTTTTTTCTTTGTGCTTTCCGGCCTGGTGGAGGTGAGCAGCATCGGAGCTCGTCTTTGTGCCTGATCTGTGGGCATGCGAGATTACTCGGGTGCATTTGGTGTACAGCAGATCCAGAACAGGATGCCTTTGAACGCATCGCTGTGTGAGAGTGTTTCAGGCAGTTCAGAGCTGAAAGTGAGCAGAAAATTCGATGGAGGTGAGGATGCGGGTCACATCTCATCTCATATAATGCTGACTTCACTGTGAGATGCTCAGGCTGCAACAGAAAATGAAAACATCACATCAGGTTTTCCTTTCAGAGCAGTGAAGCCCCCCAGGGGTAAGGCGGGGAGTCGGAGCGGTGCGGGATCTCATTAAAGCACTACTGGAACGAAGTGCTTTAGTTTGGTGGAGCCTCGCCTGCCAGGGCTGGACCTGAATGATTTGCAAACGGAAGCAAAAACACAGAAAGGCAAATAGAAAACTCAGTGTAAAACAAATGTTAATAACGGAGTAATTCTTAATAAAAAAACAAAACCATGAAAGCAAGCTACAAACAAATTACTTATTTCAACTGAATAAATTCATAATTACTGCTAAAAACACTTATGGGGATAGCATTGTCATTAAATGAAATGTTATTAAAATATAGTAAAAGTATTAGATTGAATATTACATCTTAAACAATTATCTTAGGAATATTTTTTCTGACTGTAGATGATTACAAAAAGTTTTAATTCAGAATATTAATACAACTCCAAAAGGAGTGGAATACTTTATGCCTCACATGTTCAAAAGAATAAATTATTCTTACTGACTTTGTGGAAATGGAAAAAGGAAAAACTGGATTTCTTTAAGGAGTTTAGTTTTGACTGAGTAGCTTTTCTTTTTTTTTTTTACTCTAAGGTTTTGTATTGGGTGATTTGAGAAAAAAAAGTTCAGCCAAAACTATTCAACTTTATGGATGAATTCCAATCTGGAGAAGCTTTTCTCTACAGAAACAGTCTAATGATCTCCACAGAGGAAGCTCTGTTTACTGGAAGTAACGGTTATAAATGTGGTGCCAGTCTGGGAGACGTTTCCCCCTCCTCAGGTTTTTACAGATGCAGACACTTGTTCTCAACCTTCCCAGATGTGCAGCACAGCTGACGTGTGATTATGTTGAAACCACTGGTGGATTGATGCTGATAACCCTCCCGTTCATCTGAACTCAGAAGGTGGAATTTTACAGTTTCAGTTGGAAAATGAAGCAGAACACCCCCCAAAAAACTGGATTTGTGACTCTGAACATCTGTGATGAGGATCCTCATCCTCAGGATCCAACATGGCTGTCCCACAGCTGCAGAAATAAAGAGTTTTTCTGTCAGTCTGTAGCTCAGAGAATCGGTTAGAAACAGCCTGAACAGGTATGGCTGCAGGAGTAAAAAGAACATGGAATCACGGCCCAGTTTGCAAAGCTGCATCAGAACAAAGACTTCTGGAACAAAGCAGCGCAAAGCGTAGCGGTTTGGCAGCTCTCAGCATGGTGGGGGGATGATGGTGATCTGGGCCGGTTCTGCAGTCCATCATGAGCTTCTCTGGATACCAAAGTATTCAGACTGATACACGGTTGTAAACCAGAACTTCAGCTTCCTGCTGATGGAGGTTCCACCCTCTGTTAGTGTTCGTTTGGACTGAAACCAGAAATATGTCTTTAAAAGATTCAGATAATTTCCCACTCTTTGGTTCTACCATTTAGCCAGCTTCTTCTGTCCCAGATTTTTTTTCTTAACCCACTAAAGCCTTGTTTCACTTTTTTTAAGGAAGAAATGAGTCTCTATGTAGTCTGTGATGACTGCTTTTGGTTCCTGAGACCCTTTGTAATTCCAGGAGAGGAAGATGATTTTGATTAAGTTTGTAAAGATCCAAGTGGAGGAGAGTATCTCCATTAAAGTATCTCCACTCTTACTGTTTCCTAAAGCATGAAGTATAAAATGATTCAGTTCTGTGTTTCACCTTTTAGTCGACTCATTTCTAACACATTAACACAAAGTTTACATTCATTTTTGGAATGGATGCTAGAATAGAGCAAATTTATAGGAAATTATGCCTGATTTTGGAGGAAAAACAGCAGGAATTCTGAATTGGTTGGACTATAGTTTGGATCAGAGGCTCATGTGTCGATGTATTATCACAGACAGGGTTTCAAAATAGCAAAGTATGAACCATCCATGCTATTTTCAGCCAGTTAGATGAAGAAAACCACAGTCAGGACTCGGGAGCTGCAGAAATGGAAGGGTTAACTTTCCAAAAGGAATCTGTTGCATTCTTTTCATCATCCTGTTTTCTGTCTTTGGCTTCCTTCTCATCCTCGCTGACATCTTTTCTTCCACCTTCATCCTTCTCTTTCCACTCCCCGCTCCTCTCCTCTGCTTCTGTGTAAACAGCCGGGGCGTCTGTCTTTCTCCTCCCGGCATACCTGCAGTGTCTGCTTTGTATGACGGCGTAGCACACTGATCCTCACGCCGCCGTTTCCATCCCAGCTCTTATAAACATGTCGGTGAGAAGGAAGTTAAATAATCGTTTAGTCTGGCTCTTTGCTGGTGTGTTTAGCTGTGAATGAGTTCAGGCTCATCAGACCGCATGCAGAAGAAATCTAAATGTGTGCATGAAAGCAGGCACTACAAACGGGAACACTGGTATTTATTATATTTATGTATTCTCGGGGCATGCACAACTCTACCGTCAGTAATGATGAATGGCAACATTACATACGTCTCTCCCTGTGAACCAGTTTCATGCACAGGAACACACACCCCAAACTACCCAGACATGGAGAACCTCTCTGAGGGGCTTGCGTACTTTGGTTTGTAGAGGAAAAAATATTCACAAAAACTGACTGAAAAATCCAGATAAAGTAATACCAACAAATGTTGAAACTAAATTCTAGATGATTAAAATAAAGAATTTTGCTTGGAGTTCTAAGGAGCTGTAGCTGCCCTCCATCACTTTGCATTTATTTATTTTTGTTTTAGTGTTAGAAATGAGCCCTTATGTTATATAGAAGTTACTAATCCCTGGACTGGAGAAAACATCTTATTTAGTGTGTTAGTTAACCTTCTGTCAGCATCATGTTTGTGATGCTGCAACACATTGTGCAGTGTCTGAAAAAAAAAGTTTAGTAATTTTCTGTGAGATGAGTTTAAAATGTTTTCTTTAATTGCAGGATAATTCCATTTTTTTACCTCAATTTTAAGTGGACTCATTGATGTTTAACTAAATCAGATTCATAATGTCTGAAGTGCAGTAGATATTGGCCCTTTCTTTGCTCCAGACTGTGACCCCTGTGTGTAGATCCGTCTGTGATTTCACCTTGGTTCAGAGATTAGTTGGACTCCCCACATGACCGGCCGGGCAGCGTCCGAGGAGAAGCAGGGCTGCCGGTACGGCTGACTCTCAGCTGACTCCCTCCTTTCATTGGACATAAAGACGGTCTCACACACAGGCGGTTTTATTCGGTGGACAATAGGCAGAGTGTGGCCCCGTCCGTGGAGGGCCCACGTGAGCCTCAGCTGATGTCGGCTCCTGCCGCGTTCAGCAAGTCAAGAAAGTTTATAGAGTCCCAACGAACCGAACACAAAACAAGTCAAATAACTGTTCAAGTAGGATAAAATGACACGCCACACAGAAAACATAAACTTAACCCAACCAACTACCAACCCAATTCTCCATACAGCTCCAAATACTCAGCAGGAGTTGACAAGAAAACATGACAAAGTCTACAAACAGCATGACTGGAACAGAACACGCCGACAAGCAGATCATTACTGTAAACCCTCATCCGTTTATTAGTGTTCAGAAAATGCCAAAATGGTGTGACGAAATCCTTTTTAGTTCAAGAAGGAAGTAAAAGTAGGAGTCTGTATGTGTACAGCAGCTCTCTGTTAACAGGAAAATGTGCTGCTGTACCATACGAAACCTTTGAATCCCCACCCGCACAGAAAGAAAAGAAAAATATCAAACAATGTTAGTAATGGCCCAAACCAGCTGCTTGGCTGTCTTATGTCCCAGTTCAGCTCTGCATTCAGAGCTTTAAATCAGGAAAAAGCTTCACGGATCAAAGTGAAAAAGAAAATGTGAAGAAAGCCTCCTGACTTTATGTGAAAAACCTCTGAAAACCCGGTCAGGTGCCTCCGGCTCTCATTCATCTGAAAGCCCTGAGTGAGGCCTCGGAGGCCTCCTCAGGCCCAGAGAAAAGGGGCAGATGGGAAATAAAGGAAAGCACTTTTTACTTCACTGCTGCTTCCACGTCACAAAGAGGTGTTTTACTTCAGTACATTTCCATCCTCCTGTTTGTGGACCTTAACTATTTCTAGATTCCATTTACTCATTTCCAGCCCAACCCCCCACCCCCAATAAAGGCTCCCCAGAATGGAATCACTGGTGCCACCCGTTTTTCTCTCTATCCATTCCCTCCTCTATTTGCTGTCATCGGTTGGACCTTATTCTTCTGAATTTTAAGCGAATTCGTTTGAAGTCTTTGCTTTATTTCAAAAGGCCCAGCTTCAAAGGCGTGAGAGCTTCTGTTTGCAAACCCTGAATCCACACAGTCTTCATGTCTTGCTCACGGCATCTCGGAAAATGAGCGGGAACACGGCTCGGTGTATTTTTAGCAACGTGCTTAAACTCCTTTTTAATACAAAAACAACAGTGGAATTTCACTATGAGCCGGAGCCGCGCTCCCACCTTGCTGTTAGTTCTGCCTTCAAAAGCCAGAATCTGTCGGCCTCCTCCGGCAAAGCATCCCGCTGTGTCAAACTGCCTGAAAACGGCAGCCACACACTCACTTTGCTGATGGTTCGCTTTGACACAAACAACAGCGGTAACGAGCAGAGAAACTGGAACAGGTGGAACAAATAATCTATTATTAACCTGGCAAAAGATAAAGATTTAGTCACCTCTAAGTCATGCTTATTTCTCTTGTTTTCATGTTACTGATTTATTTTTTGGGGGTAATGAACTGGAACCAGCCCATTTTCCCTCCATATTTAACCTCTAGTGTTCCTGAGCAGCAGCTCTGCAGCCCTCTTTAGAGGTTCTTTAGGGTTTTCTTTTTCCTTTCATTTTCAGTTCATGTAGCCGAGCATTTGCAGAGGAATGTGCTTTTTTTTCCCCTTTTAGCCATTTAACTCTGAGCTTTGAATAATATAGGCAGAAAAATGGCTCCTAACTCAAGGAATGAGCCAGTTTTGTCTGCACAGAACAGACGACTTATCAATGAAGCAGTTTAAATCTTTAGGCTCTTTGTTACCAGCAGCCTGTAGAAATGACACAGCATTTGAACCATTTCTTCTGTTGATGTGTGTATAAGTTTGTTTTTTTTTTAGTTCACACAGTGACAGTTTTACAGACAGAAAACAAGAATAGTTTTTTATGAAAGTTATGTCCTTAAGAAAGGGGAAAGAATCCAGCAAAGAGCTGACAGGAGCTGAGAGATGCATCTGGACCTTCAGCTGATCATCTCCTGTTGGACCAAGCCTCATCAGAAATGCTCTCCATGAAGGGAGGCTGTCCAGAAGCCATTCTTAAGGAAGGGAAACGGGGAGAAAATGCTGAGCTCTGCCCAGTGACACAAGAAGTGGACTGAAAATCAGTGGCAACAGGTCTGATGGAGGGATGAATCCTCCCCAGAGCCGGAGCTCCACATTATTGAAGCAGTGTGGATCATCTGACAGAGAACGGAACACAAGTTTTATCTGCAGCTGCTTTTACCATTTTCCTGTAAACCTATAAGCTGTCGGGATCAGGACTTTGGCTTTCTCACTTTAAAGTGTCTGCTTGTCCTGATGAAACAAACCTCCAGCGGATCTAAAATGACTCCCCCTGCTCTTTTCCTCCTTGTGTCAGTTTACCAGCTTTGCGCCCTGCAGCACACTGACCCTCTTTCAGGTGTGTGTCGGGCAGCAGTGAACAGGGGGGGCATTGATGGTGACGGCGGGGTCAGTTCTATCTTTACCAACATGACTGAGCAGATTTCACCAAGCCGCCTGACCACACATCCTGTCATTTCCTCTCAAACCCCACTCGCCTTGGTCAAATATAAACACACAGGCCTAAAGAAGCCTTAAAAATAGCTGCTGCTCACACACCCAAAACTATTGAGCAGGAACATAATTACTGACCAAGAGTGACAATGTTATTCCTATAAGAACAAGCTCTGCTGTTACGTTTTATATCCGGCTCATGAAAACATGTGACCAAATATAAAGTTCTACTTTACCTCATTTATTGCCTGCTTACAGTAAATTCTGGGGGTGGGGGGGGGGGAAATCCGGTGTTGTAGAGAGATTGTCACGGCACCATTCAGGACAGTGAATTCAGTGTTTTTCTTGATGCATTGAAGCTTAAATTCTACACATTTGACATATTTTTACAAAGTGCATGTTTTATTTTCAGTTAAGCCTTGAATAAGAAACCTGAGGCCATCTTGGTTTTATCATCCACGTGTTAGCTTCTGAACCAGTGAGAAATATTAATGTAAATCTATTTTAAAACAAGTTTGGGATAATGATTAAGGGAGGAGGGAGTGATTGGACATGCCGAGGCAACAGAGGAGGGGTTCAAACTTCTCATGTGAGCTGGATCTATGGAATGAAGCAGCTCTGTAACTTGGTGTGAGGGCAGGTGAGAAGTCCTTTTTTAGCAGAAGAGTGGATTCTCATCCTTCCCTAAGATCTCAGACCAGGCTGGGGGTCACAGTTTCATCACGTCAGAACATTTCTGTGGGTTTTGGCCTCTTTTACATGCCTATAGAGGACAAAGGCACTTCTAACGTCTCCTCCCAGATCTCCTCTCTGGCTCTGCCTCCCGTGCCAGCTCCCCGTGAGCAACATCAGGGACCTCTCCAGCAAAGTCCAGATCATGAAGGCATGAAAGGGAAGTTAGCCCAACTTCTGCATTAAATATGAACCTGAAAGCTTTCTGGGCCTTTAAGCTCTGAAACCAGGAAAATGGAAAAGATTCTTGTGCAGAGTTGTTTGAGCCCGTCTAGTTCCTAAAGGAATTTCCCATTAAACGGAGGGCCTTGAAGTGACTAATGGTGCAGAATATTTACTGCAGCTTAAACAAAGACGCAAAGATAAAAAGTGGGCCCATTTAAAGAGGATATCCTCAAGGCTGTCACATTTTCCTCCAAACAAACTCATAACATGCCCTTTGATTGTTGTGTAGAGCAGAAACTGATGGAAAAGATTCAAATACATATTTGATCAATGTAATGGCCCCAAACAAACGCTGTGGTTTCTTCTTATTTTTGTTTTGCTCTTTGCTGATTTTAGTGACAGAGAGGTTTGTTTTTGGATCAGCTTTTTGGTTCTGCTGGTGCAGCTTTGTGTGAAAGCTGATGATATTTCAGCTTTTTTAGCTTTGTACCATCAGATGGTCTGATGGATCACAGATCTGATCTCATTCCTGATGGTCAGGAGCTGGAAACAAGCTGAGAGGGGTGAAGTTTACGGAAGAAACTTAGTTACACTGTGTGTTTGAGCCAAAATTAGGCTGTTTTTCTGACCTTTTCCCTGTCAGGAAAATCCAACCTCATGGCTCTAACGTCCTTAGTTACGTACCTTTTTCCTTATGTTGTTTTGAGAGTTTCTGCTTTTATTCCCAAAACATTGTGTCAGGCCGAGGGCAGAGCAGCAGCCCCAGCCTGATGGAGGAGAAGCTCCCAGCTCAGTGAGTGAGCCGGCCATGTTTTAAGTTCTAAACTGCAGATCTGTAAGGTGCATTCATTTTAATATTGATCTGGACACCTTTGAGATGGCCTTTTATTAATAACCAAAACTAAAAGAACCACACAGATGAGCTCATCACCACATACTACAGGTATATGGCCTTCATGGGGCTATTTTTTCTGTCCTGTCCTGTGAGCTGGATGTGGTTGGATTGGGTATGTGGTTGGATCAAAGAAGATGGAAGCAGGCACCAGATTTTCACGAAAAAAAAAACAACTCTCACTTATTATTTGGAAAATCAAAATCAACCGAAAAACATTCACAGCAAACCTGTCATCTGGTTTATGATTTCTGTCTGAAAAAACAGCACAAAAAAGTTCAAACGTGCCGTTTGGGTGAGAGAGCATGTACCTGTGATGGACTGACGTGGATGTGGGGCCACCTCTCACCCAGTCATGGATGGGATATGCTCTGAAGGACTGTGGCCTGTTGTCCTGGTCCTGGTCTGTGTTGTTAAATCCTCCTGGCTTCATAGGAATGTTTCCAGAGGATTTTGGGGACCTTCAGACCTTCTTGGTGTGGCAGAAAAGGAGGAGGTCAAAAGCTTCCCCTGATCATCATGGTAAATGGGAGGTCACTGGTAGAAACAAACATTTTTCTCATCTGATTCTTGTTTTGTTTTGCCTTCGTTTTTAGTAAAGTATAATTAAACTGAAAATGTAAATGTTCCAACTTTAGTGTGAGGCCTGGAGTGGAACAGCCATTAAAATCTACAGTTAAAAGGCTTGGGCTTTATGTGGAACTGTGGAAGGAAGAAGTCTTTTGGGGTATTTTTTTAGAGCTTTGTCCCATGTTGTCCCAGCCAATCTCCTTTCCTGTCCTCTTTAAATCTCACTTCTGCTGTCTTTTACCTCCAAATCTCCTCTGAATGATTCCCTCTTTCAGCCAAATTCATCAGACTTCTTTGTATTAATATGATCATCAGTCTGTCATGATTTATAACCTAATAAGTGCTGAAATATTTCCTCTAAAACGCTGAAACGGGCCTAAAAGTCCCACCGAAGGCTGCGTCTGTTGAGCGTCTGTTAAGTGAAAGGACAGGAGCAGTGCCTCCCCAGCATAGATGTTCCATCTGCTTCCATAAATAATGAGACAGTTTAATGTGGTGTGTAGTTTGGAGTTAGGATTTATTCAGTTTTAACTCCTGCAGAGGAGCAGATGTTTTTTTAATGGCCTTATGCACAAAGCCTGGGATTAGAGGAAGGTGCTCTTGCATTACAACATGAATTAGGTGGTCATGGTGCAGGTGTGCACAGCTCCAGTGCAAATAAGCTCCTGGTTGTTATATTTTTAATCAGACGTGCACAGAGGAAGAATTCAGCTTGGGCTGGCGTGGCTGTGTTGGGTTGTATACATTCAGATGGAGCTTTCTCTTCTGCTTAGCTTGCAGCTCTGCAGTGTAACCGCAGCACCCCTTCCACCCGTTCTCCTCCTCCCTGCCTCTCAGACTGCCCACTAACCCTCCTTGGCATGCCGGCTGATTAGTTCTTGCCATGACTTATTAGCAGGATGGTAAATATTCGCTGGGCTGTGCCCTGGGTTGGCACGTCAGCTGGCTCCAAACTCATTATGGCTTTATTATGCTCTGCATCTGCCTCTAATTTATTCCCCTGCCACTGCCATGGTGCTCGCAGCCAGCCTGCTGTGCCCGGAGAGCACCCCCGAACCGCCTCCTCCCCATAATTCTCCGTCTCCTGAGATGTTCGGGCTGAGGAAGATTGAACGAGGGATGGAGGAAAAAGGAAAAGTGAGTGTGGAGAGGTGGAGGCAGAGCTGCAGCTCATTACTGTGATGCTGATTTGGGACGAGGGGAGTCGACCTGCTGTGGGCGCTGACCCTGGAAACCGGTGTGTAAAGCAGCTGCTGGAGGAGCGCGCGCGTTTAAAGCCCATTAGTGAGTGCACAGCTGTCAGTCAACAGGTGTCCGCATTTCCACGAGTTTCCGTTTCAATCAGCGCTGACAACTGTGGCTCAGACATCCACTGTCATTTGGAATGTGTCACCCTGCAATTATCTGTCATTTCAACTCAAACCGATGCTAATCTCATCACCCAATCACCAGAATCTGCCCTCTGACTATCATATCAAACAGGTTTCTGCCTTCTACCCCCCCGTTACGTCTCCAAAATGAGGAGCATCCTCTTTCAGTGATCAGAAATCTGCCCCATCATTTGTTACTTCAGGATTCTTTATTACTGTTCTGACCCAAAAACTCAGCCCACATCCAAAGAACAGCTTTGGGATGTCCTTCAAGAACTATTCCTGAAGACTCCTTAAAGAAAGGACCCAGAGCTGGTTGGAGAGGGTTCAGGCTGTGCTGGAGAATGAAGGAGCTCAGAGCAGAGATTCACTCTGAGCTGCACAATCACACTGACTCTGCTTCTGCTGCAGGTTTTGGGGATTGTCTGGAGGTTTTAGAAATTCTAATAATGTTCTTAATGGATGAAAAAGAGCACAATGGGTCCTCAGTTACACCAAGGAGCAGATAATTCTGCTTTAAGAGCAGATTTTAAGAGCAGTTATTCCCACTGGACCTACATTTGCATACTCATTAGAACGAGTTTTAGTACAAAGCATGAATCTTTCAGTCTTTCTTTTTGAAAATGCTCATTAGAAAGTTTTTGAAGGTCCCCAAAAAACCTTGGAGCCTTTATTATAAGCCTCACCAGTTACCCCATTCAAACCAGTTTTCCCCTTTTATGCATACTTTCATTGTGATTGAGTTTCCGTCCCATCATGGGCTAAGCAGCTGTCAGTCACTGGAAGTGGTGCTGACTACAGTCAGGCTCACAGCTCTCTAGCAGAAATCTGGACAGGACGTGGCAGCTTTGCAGAAAAGATCATATGGGAAAACTTGTCAATAATCTTTCTGTTAAAGTCCAATAATCCATCAACCCTTGGTAGCAGGAGATTTTACTGTAAGAGTTTATTATTTCTGGAAGCTTTTGGGTCCCTGGTGACATACCAACCATGAAATGAGTTTCCCTCCAGCCCCCTACTATTTTTTGTTCCGTGCTCGGTGTGCTTATTGGATCAGCTGTGATCAGTCTGAGGGCTCCACAGGGGCAGGAGTAACCTGTACACTTGTTTTTACCTGCTGGTGCACACAAAGGGTTATGAAAAAGGCTTTCCCACCTTTCTGATTTCTTTTGTGTGTGTGTTCATCGGACTTATTCACAGACTAATTTGCGTGTTGGACAAAGATGACACAAACAAACACGTGTTGCAGTTTTGAATGAAGGTGTTTCTGATTATGAGGAACCATCTAAACCCAAATGGCTCTGTGAGGGGAACAAAGGGACTGAGTCAGAGTTTCTCTGTCACTACTGAAATTGAATGAAGTTTTTAAACTTTTGTGTGTGTGCGAGTGTGTGTGTGTGGTGAACCCGAAAGGTGAAATCAATAGTGTGCGAGCTTGAGTGATTCCTCTATAAATGATTCCTGCCTGCTGCATTAATTCAGAATGTGCACAGCCTTGAGAGTGGTCCTCCACACCAGCCCTCACTTATTAGAAGACCATTTCTAGCAGCCAGAATCCACATCATTATTCTGCTCTGTGTAAAACTTCATTCCGCTGCAAAGGTTTGAAAATGGAGGCCGTGGCCCCTCTGTGGTCTCATAACACTCAATTCTTGAAACACTGGGTGGGAAACCCCTCGGGAGCTGATTCTTAAAAGTGTGGATTTGTATTTGATCTCGCCGCCTACTTTAAATCCAGAGCTTTAAATTACAAATTCCATTCAATTAGTTTTACATCTTTGTTCCAATACCCTTTTTGTTTTGAGTATGTTAATTAAAAGTGGAGCGGCAGAGATTCTGAGTGCCTGTAATTAGATCTCTGTCACACATAAAAAGAGACTGAGGGCAGGAGTCAGCACACTTTGAACACTGGTCTGACTTTGTTGTGCTGACGGATAGATTTGACATGTGCCAGTCACATCAAAGGCATCTGCTTGCATGTTGTTAGCTCTGTTGCCTCAAAAATGACGGTTCCTGGAACCACTTCTATTGCTTTTCTTTTTCCGTGGGCCTGTTTTTCTCTTTTTTTCCCTGAATGTCCTAAAAATGCATAAGGAAAACATCCCTGAGTAGGAATGTTCATGGTTGTTTATCCCTGGATAACCACTTTTACAGGCCAGTACTGTACATATCATCTTTGTTTGTTTTTTTGTAGGTATGCTTGTCTTTTTTTTTAATTGGATATGCATGTGTTGTTGTTTTTTTTTACATAGTTATGCATGTCTTTTTTTACATGTGTATGTATTTTTTGGCAGGTATGCATGTGTGGTTTTTGACGTGGGTTTGCATGTCTTTTTTGACCGATATGCATGTGTTGCTTTTTACGTAGTGATGTATATCTTGTTTTTACAAAGGTATTTATTTTATGTTATTAGGTATGCAGGTGTTTTTTACACAGGTATGCATGTCTTTTTTATATTGGTATGTCTTTTTACATAAGAATGCATGTATCTTTTTTACATAAGTATGCATGTCTTTTTTTTACATAGGTATGCATGTCTTTTTTATATTAGTATGTCTTTTTACATAGGAATGCATGTATGTTTTCTGACATGGGTACGTATATGTCCTTTTTGATGTAGGTACGCAAGTATATTTTGTATGTAGGTATGCATGTGTTGTTTTACATGGGTATAGGTGGCTTTTTTACATAGGTATAGATGGCTTTTTTGACATAGGTATTCATGTTTCTTTTTTACGGTGGCCCTGAGGTGCAAAACACTACGAAATTAACGAATGCACAACAACATTAATGAAAACACAACGACATTAATAAAAACACTACAACAT
>JABUIW010000023.1:11515734-11549173 GCA_013363375.1 Menidia beryllina | reverse complement strand
ACGACATTAATAAAAACACTACAACATTAATGAAAACACAACGACATAAATAAAAACACTACAACATTAATGAAAACAGAACAACATTAACAAAAACACTACAACATTAACAAAGCACAAATACAAATTCAAAAACACAACAACATTAACGAAGTACAAATACAAATTCAAAAACACTACAACATTAACGAAAACACAACAACATTAACGAAAACACAAAGGAAAAGGTATGTCCCAGTGGGTGACCTAAGAAGTCGCTGATTGGACTACAGCTCGTGTTTTCATTAATGTTGTTGTGCATTCGTTAATGTCGTAGTTTTTTGCACCTCAGGGCCACCGTACTTTTTACATGGGTATGTATACGTCTTTTTCACCCAGGTATGCAGGTTTTTTTTTTTTACATGTATGCATACATCTTTTTTGACATGGGTATGCTTGTGTTTTTGGACATAGGTATACATGTGTCTCTTTTACATAGTTATGCAAGTCTTTTTTCACATGGGTAAGTATGAGTCTTTTGACATGGGTTTGTATGTCTTTTTTACATAGCTATATAAGTGTCTTTTTCACTTGGGTATGTAGGTTATATTTTACATATGTATGCGTGCCTTCTTTTATGTAAGTATGCATGTATGTTTTTTGACATAGGTATGCATTTGTCTATTATACATAGGTACGTATGCGTCTTTTTACTTATGTAAGTTATGCATGTATGATTTTGACATGTATGCGTGTTTTTTAAATGGGTATGAGCGCATGTTTTTTTTTACATAGGTATGCATGTGTCTTAGCTACATCAGTATACATGTCTTTTTTTAAATACAAGTATACATGAATGTTTTTTTTATATAGGTATGCATGTGTCCGTTTTTTGACAAAGGTCTGCATGTATCTTTTTTACATAGGTGTGCATGTGCATTTTTCAATCTAGGTATGCATTTGTTTTTGGGCATAGTATTTTATTTTGGCATGTCTTTTTGTAAATAAGTGTGCATGTGTGTTTTATAATGTAGGTATGCATGTGTGTTTTTTGACAGAGGTATTCATGCTTTTTTTACATAGCTTATGTAACAAACATGCACGTATGTTTTTTGACAGGTTTGTATGTCTTAATTTTATAATGGTATGTATTCAGCCTTTTCTCTTAGGCATTTAGGTTATTTTTTTTTTACATATGTATGCTTCTTTTTTTCACATAGGAATGTGTTTTTTTTATTTTTGACATAGGTATGCATGTCTTCAGGAGTGGTGGTGGTGTAGTGGTTAGCATAGCTGCCTTCCAAGCAGTTGACCTGGGTTTGATTCCCAGCTAATACAGCTCCTCTCTACCCTGTAAGTCGCTTTGGATAAAAGCGTCTGCAAAATGCATGAAGATGAAGATGTCTTCTTTTATATAGGTATGCATGTTTTTTTTACAGGTATGCATCTATGTTTTTTTACATAGGGTATGTTGGCGTCTTTTTCACTTAGGTATGCATGTTTTTGGACAAAGGTATGTCTTTTTTGACATGGGTATGCTTGTGTTTTTGGACATAGGTGTACATTTGTCTCTTTTACATAATTATGCAAGTCTTTTTTTACATGAGTCTTTTGACATGGGTTTTTATGTCTTCTTTACATAGTGTCTTTTTCACTTAGGTATGTAGGTTATATTTTACATATGTATGCGTGCCTTTTATGTAAGTGTGCATGCATGTTTTTTGACATACGTAAGCATGCACACCTATTTATTTTTTTACATAACTGTCTTTTGACGGTTTTATATTTTACATAAGTATGCAGGTGTTTTTATTTTCATAGTTTTTAAGTATGCCTGCATATATGTGTGCATAGACTTTTACAATATGTATTAACTCTTTGTGTGCTCAAATGCAAAAGTACAGGCACTATTTGTATTTGAACAAAATATTCTTTATTCTGCAAGAGAATTGAACATGGTGGAGCTCCACTGATAAACATACATGAGTTCAGCCCATAAACAAAATGAAATTTTACAACCAACAAACTATTGCAACCGATACAAGAAATGAAAGTGTACCGCGATGGATTCAAACCATTTGAGAGAGAATACTGAGAAGGCTGGAGCAGGTAACGCTGAGAAAGAAGAACTTTTTAAAACCAATTAAGAGGATTCTGCTCAGTTTTAAGACTGAAAATTTCCCACAAAATGTCAGTTATTAATCCCACTGATATCAAGGGATTACATTTAATGTAGGCGACGAGCATTGAGATAGATAGAATATCTGTAGATGAAATGGGTAGGCCTTAGTTTTTATGGTCCTCTTTCTCAGCCTTACGTTGTCATAGCTTTATACAACTGACATAAAATAAAAGACGTACGAGTTTCAGCTTAAGCTGGGATGTTAAAATTGCTCTATTAAATTCAGATCTGAATACACCATAAACAGACAAAGAACAGTTGTTTTCCAAAGACATCTTTTTTTTTTCTCACCCTTTTTCTTTTATACACAAAAACAACAGTTAAGTACCAAATATGCATGCTGGATCTGTACGTATGTCAAAAAGGGGGAGAACGGGGGTCATATACAGTTTTTTTAAATAAGTTTTCAACGTAGTTTTTTTAAAAGTTCTTTTTTTTCTATATATATATTTATATATAATAAGAAGTTACTCCTCAAAGCTGTGCTGGGTACTGTGATCAGATAGCAGTGGTAAGAACACAACACGACTCCTGTGAGAATCACAAACATATTCAAACCTCGCTGCAAATAAAACTTTGCAGAGCTGCTCGAGAGTGAGGAATAATCGAGGATCAACAGACAGTTGCTATTTTAACAGTCCTGGGATGGTAGCGAGTAGAAACACTGAGGAAAACAAGGTGGCAGTTGGCTTTTATTGTACCTTTTTGTTACTGAGACTGCGCCTTCTGCACCTTGGTGTTCCAAGAGGTGAACCTAAATCTGTTTCCTGGAGTTATTTTGAGAAAAAGCTGAGATTTCCAAAGTGTAAACTCAGCCAAACAGTCGTTTAAAGTAAACTTGACATGAACAGATATTTTGGTTTGTCCCACTAACCTCTTCCACTGCTTTCCCTTCACCTGTTTTTAGACTTTGAGAGAAACTCTTCTTGTTGAAAAACACCTGCATAAAAAGTCGCCCCTCCATTGCGAACATCCAGCCTGACAGAAAGGGGAGTATTGCATGTCATAGAAAGAGACAAAAAAAAGAGGACCTCAACCTGAGGAAACCCCAAAGCTCCTACTCTCTACAGGTCTATACTCAAATCAAAAGACAAATAAATATTTTGACCCTGTTGGTCTTCCGTACAGACACTGAGCTGTCTTTGAAATAGCAAATTTGACCCTTTTAAACAAACCAAAGTTACAGAGTCCCTGAAGTTTGGTGCCTTAGGGGTGTCATGATATCGATACTTTCACTTAGAAAGATGCTCATTTCTAAACCTTTTGGTTTCTAATTTGAGTTTTAACTGCCGGAAATCTTCAAAGAAAGCTATTAATTCTTTAATATGTTTTTTTAATATTCTAATAATTTTTAGGACTTTTGGAAACTAAGGCAGAAAATCTGATGTCATGACATTCCTGATAGGGCCCAGATGTTCTTAAACAGAAAAACCTTTTAGATATCTGACTAAACATAAATTAAACAACTCCAGCTGTGGTCATGTGCAAATAGTTAAGTTGCATGAGCAAGAAAAGCTGCGACTTTCTGACTTTTGGTCGATAATCTTATTTAGTTAAATCCTTAAACAGAAAAACTGATAAAGTCCAATCTTGGCTTCACCATCAGGACATCACGGACACTGGCTGCATGGGACGCTCGTCTTTGTCATCAATATCAAGGCAATGGAGTTCAAAACCAAAGACAAGAGGAAAATGTGACATCCCTTTCCAGTTAAGAGGCTAAAGAAAAAGAACTGAAATCTTTGGTCTAAATGTTTGAGGGGACAGAAAGGAGCGGCTGAAAAACGAGCGGCTGAGCTGTTCAGCTCCACATAGTGTACATAGATCTGTGTGAGATAGACAGGACATCTCCAGTGAGTCGTGAAGCCTCGCGGCCCAACGTGTGCAACTTCAGACGAGCCCTGCGAGTGGGAACGGATCGGCTCCTCCCGTCTTAAATCTGTCATAAAACTCTGCTGTCATAAACAAAAGGGAACTCTGATTTCTCTTTACTTCTTTAATAAAACGGATCTTCTCTTATAAAGACATTCAACAGTGAGTGATGCATTACACTTCAAGTAGTAGTTCAACAGTGAGGGCTCCTCTGAGCTCCCTCTGAAAAGAAACTGAATAAATACGTGATGGGAGGGGCCTCTGAGCATTCTGTGGCTACGCTACGAGGACAGACGGGTGGACCAAAGGGATCTAGCTTCATCTACGCAGAAAAACCCTGATTTATTCTGGTTTCCACATGGCTGGCTTTGTGGCGTGGAGTCTGTTGGGTAAACCTTGAAACACCTGAGGGTAGTGACGGGAAACTTTGTGGGCACAGAGAGCCGGGCCGGGTCTCTGATAGCACCGGGACAGCGCGGCTCAGCTCCTAATACAGAAAACAGCTTTGGACCTGGACCTTTTCTGTACATTCAAGCTTCTATCTACAACCTGTGAGCTGGGCTGAGGGGGGAGACCCGCCCGGCGATGCCTCAGTTCAAATGGAGAACCGTCGGGGTTTCTGGCCCGACGCCAGCTGTTTGGCCTGGTTCTGCTTTACAGAACTCCAGGCAACCCAGCAGCGTCCTGAACTTTGAAGACATGTGGATCAAAGACATGTGGATCAAATCTGGCCCATTGAGCCGGTTTGTAAGGGGTTCAGAACCAGAGGGAGGTGCTTTGGTCCGGCTTGCTCACCTCAACCTCAGTAACTGTCTCAGCCAGGCCTCCGTACTTTCCTGTTCAGAGCGGATTTTGGTGAAGGAACCGTTTGTGACCTCAGAAGCCTCACATAGTCGTTTCTGCTTCTGGGAGCTGGTTCTGTCAGAACCAGAGTGACTCATTTCCTTTCGTTTTGGGGACAGGGCACTGCACGTTTCAGATCTCTAATCCTGAGTCTCCAAACGAAGCAGAACCGGGCTGACACTCGGAAAGCCCACCGCCGTTCCAGGCCACAAACGGAGCTCCCTCAGGAGCCTCTGACTGGATCATGTGTGGTCTCTGACATGACCTGCCATGCTGCCGTCAGGCACAAGAACAGTCCAAGGAAACGCCTCGGATCCCCCCCCCCCCCCCATCCCCATCCCTCCCTCCCTCCCTCCCCACCCAGCAGCAGTCTCAATATGCTACATCTTTTCATCTTTCACCGCCTGGGAGGAAACTAAAGGACACCAACAGAAGCGAGCTGATGGGAATGTTTGGTGGTCTGAGCTGGAGTTTAGGTAGCAGCGGGGTGGGGGGCGTGGGGGGGTTCAACCTGAAACTCTGACCTCTCCTCTGTTTCCTTCCTTTTCTTCACATTCACAAACATTTCTACCTTCCTTGTGCAAATCAAGCAGTCTTTAGAAAGAATGCCCTCCGAAAATGTTCCTGGAAAAATAGATTTAGCTCGGTGGCCGAGCCCCGCCCCTCTGCTGGGGGTGGCGGGCTGGCTCGGGGGTCAGTGTGGGGTTCATCTGCGGCCGGAGGGCATCTGTGCGTAGACGGGGTAGGCCAGGCGCACGTTGAGCGAGTCGTTGTGCTGCACCAGGGAGGTCTGGTGGTAGTGGAGCACCAGGTCCTTCAGGCTGCTGTACAGGTTGTACGGCTCGGCGAAGCCGAAGCCGCGTGGCGTGCTGTAGATGACGCAGTGCTTCACCTCGCCATCCACGCTGAGGACACAGAGAGGCTTCAGTTAGTCAGGAGTTCAACATCAGTCCGTTACATTTCCCTGGAATTAAACCCATGCTCAGTCTGAAGAGGGTTCCAGGAATTGGACCGCATTATGTGAAGCTAATTTAATGAAAGGCTGACGTCAGCATGCAGGAAGTCAGAGAGGAGTTTATCAAGAGAAGAACCGGCCTCGGAGCTTCCTCATGACTTTTTCACCTCCTGTTGTCTCCGGTTCTGCAGCTACTGAGTCCTAACTGGGGTTGTTTTCTTCATCTAACTGGCTGAAAATGACATGGATGCCTCATGCTCTTTTAAAACTTTGACATAAACCTGTCTGTGATAATACATGAGCATATGAGCCCCTGTTCCAAACAGTCCAAACAATTCAGAATTCCTGGTGTTTTTTCTCCAAAATTAGGCATCATTTCCTGTGAGCTCTATTCTACTTTCCATTCCAAAAATTGTACACAAGTTAAGCGTTGGGCTAATGTGTTGGAAACAGGTCGACTAAAAGATGGAACAAAGAACCTTTAAAAAAAAAAAAAAACTGGTACAGGACAAAGTTTTAACTGCACACATCTGTGGGTAGGTTTACATCTACTTGTGAGCCTCTGCACAGAACCAGAGAAAAGAATTCCCTCTATAAAAGGCCTGAGCGCGTGAGGTTTAACCTCCTACATCTCCTCACTGTCCGGTCTGAGAAGCTTCCCAGGGGAGTATAACATGTAGCTACAGAGAAAGGGGGCTGAGGGGAACCCTGGCATTCTGTTTGTTAAATCAGGCTTCCTGTTAACGTCTGATAACTCGGCTGGAAACATCTGGTACAGCTGGCTATGTGTACTCACACTACAGAGCAGGCGTAGCAGCCCTTTTTGCTGCTCTCTCGGATGAGGAAGGCTCCGTCTGGTTTCCCGATGAGCAGCTCCTCCGCCTGTGTGCGGTTCAGGTCCCCGACGAACCAGCTCTTCTCGTCACAGTGGGGCAGGTTCTCGTCCTCCTCGCTCACAAAGTAGCCTCTGCACCCACATATTCATTCATTTAAACGGGTTTTTTCTTCCTCATTAAGCACAGAATGAGCAAAATGGAAGAGGAACTCACTCATCGGTGTTCTCGTTCTTTATGCCGAGCCAGTCGTTGATTCGTTTCTGCCGAACGCCTTTGTGATTGAGCCAGCTGAGGAGAGACAGAGAAGCCCATTAGTGCCCTGTGTGAAGACTCCTTTCATCCAGAGACCTGTTCATGCTGCACTGAGCAAATCGGCCTGGAGAGACTTTCTGCTCAAAGCCGTTTGAACTGAGACTTCCTTCAACTTTCTGAGGAACGTCGGACTCAGTTTCACGTCTAAACCTGCCTGGTTTATATTATATTAGACACGGTGACTGCTTTAAACAGCAAGCTCGTGTAACCCTCAGCACCACAAATGAAACCAGATAATAATCATGTGAGAGGTGGTTTCCATCAGATTGTTCTTAAAGCCTTCAGGACTTAAAAGCTTAAAGTTTTGGACAAAGGTGACAGAAAGGGCTCGTGACCTGTACTTTTGGCCTAACCTGACACATTTTAAAGACATGTACAGTACCTAACAGCATATGGTATGATGGAGGCTCTTCCCCAACCATTTACATATTACCTAAAGTGTGTAAAAGGCACAGGAAAAGTTGCAAAAGTCTCAGAAGTTCCAAAGCAAAGAAAAGAGAAGATTGAAAATAGAGACCTAACTCGTCATATTAACATCTGAGCTGTAGCATGTGAACAGAGTGACTCCGGGTCACACCACCCAGCAATAACTGTATAAAGCTGGCTTATAATGGAGCACCACTGACCCTTTTTGATCCCCAAAGGCAAAGAGCTGGGGTTGTGACGGGACCGAGCTGTACTTACACCAGGTACTGGTCCCTGATCTTGCGGAGCTGAATGAGATCGGGCTTCAGGCTGTTCATCTTTTTGTCCGTCTCCCGGTTGTCCATGGCTTGTGTCTTCAGGTCCTGCTCCAGTCGCAGCTTGCTGTCGTGGATCTCCCCGAGCCGAGACTTGAGCTTCTCGTAGTTCATCATGATCCGCTCGATCTCTTTGTCGTTGCCCTCGCGGCGGAAGCGCTCGATGTAGTCCTTGCTGTAGCGCTCCTGCGTGTGGCACTGCTCCTCGAAGATCTTGATGGTCTCATTGAAGGCTTCAATGGCCGTCCGCTTCATCTGGATCTCCTGAAACCAGAAAGAATTGAGAGCCTCCACCACACCGTAGCCTTACCCCAAGCATTTCCATCCATTCAAACAAATTAAAGCGATATAATGTGTGTAAAAGAAGCGGAAAAGTCCCAAAGGTAGTTTTTTGCCAAAACAATATGTTCAAAGAAATAAAAAACTAGTCATGAGATGAGAGCAGCAGGTGAATGTGCAACTGTGGGTCAACATGGAAGACAAGGACCTCAAATAAAAAAAAAAAGGATAAAAAATAAATCATTGTCACAAAACTTGTGCTGATTGAAACCAAACTGCAGGGCCTGCTGAGCCTTTGATCTTTCCACTCAGGAGAAACTCTAAGAACTGAGTGGATGAATTTCTTGCTTGTCCATCGCCTTGCCCGCAGGCTGTGCCTCTGACTGCACGGCGGCGCCTTACCTGCGAAGTCTTGGTGTATTCTTCGTACAGTCTGTCGTACTCTTTGCTCTTCTCCTGGTACTGATTGTGGTACTCCTGGAGCTTCTTCCCCACAGCATCGATGTTGTCCTCCTTCACCAGCTGGTCCTGATGAGGAGGAGAGAAAAGATTACAGATCCTGTTCGTCAGACAGTGAAAAGCTGTCCCTGTCAGAGTTCAAAGAGTTTGGGGGGGGGGGGCTGATGCTGCTGCTGAAGGCCGACTCCTGAACAGACTCATTAATAAACCAACCACAGGTGCATTCTGCCAAAGGAGGGGGGGGGCACAGATGTGTGCAGTTATTTTAGGCACAAGCTTTGGAGAATGAGGGTATTTCAGGGAGCAGCCATGGTTAAATGACCCTTCAGGGACGGATAAAGCTCCCCACTTTGAATCGGAAACACACAGAAAAGGATGCTTTCACCAGCTGATTCCAGGAGGAGAACCTGCTTGCTGTTCGAGCTTGTGCCTCTTCAAACTTGGACTTTGGAGAAAAAAGCCAAGCTCTTTGGTCTGGAGGCACCAGTCTGCTGAGGCTCACAGATGGATGTTTTCCCTCCGGTGGTTTTGGAAAGGCATTCTAACACTTATCTAATATTTTTGGGCCTTTGATTTCAGCCTGTTGTATCAGGTTACTGCATCGTCTTTCCGCAGAACTCCGAGCTCATCCTTCATCCCTTTCAGCCACTGTCAACAGACAGCTGGGGTAATGTCTCAGAAAGGAAAGCAGGGAGCATCAGCGTACACACCTGCTGGAAGCGGGAGATGGGGTACATGAGTTTGACGTCCAGCTTGGTGTTGTACTGAGCCAGAGACTCGTGTCGGTAATGGCTGATGAGCTCCACCACAGAGCCGAACGTCAGCGGGTCCGAGAAGCCATACTTCCCGTCTCGGTGGTAGATCTTTATTAGCTTGTTGTTCCCGCCTTTCCTGAACACAGAAGAAGTGCAAACAATGAGTACGCACACTCCTCGGAAAGGAGAACAATCCCCTCTGCACCCGCTTCCACTCTGAAAGCTTTCACTGCCTCGGCTCAGCCACTCCTGAGGGGAGCACCAGCTTAGCTTCAAATTTACTGGAATCCAGTTCAAACAACACGCGAAACACATGATTTCTCCCAGTTTGTAGTGAACTGAGGCGGACACAGCACAAAGAGAGCCGCATACACGGCTCCCACTGATTTTCCAGCACTTTTTCAGCCCCTGGAGATCTCATCACCTAAATATTTCAGTCTTTACATTCCATTATTTTCTATCAACTCCTCTTTCCATTGGTTACCACTTTAATTTATGTTCTTTTTAACTAAAACTTTTAATTGCATTCTATAATGTTTGAAAGTTACAGCGATAATTAAAAGTGGACTGATTGATAAGAGTTATTGTAGCCATGTTATTTCCCTTTCATTTAGGCTACTATTACAAATAAAAAGCAGATGTTCCACTTAACAGTATGAGTTTTAACTGCTATTTTTCCTTAAATTTCCCTTTTGGGGTGTGTGTGACTTATCTCTCTAATTTATTCTCCCCATGCACATGAAAAGGCTTTAATACAATGAAGTGACTTCCATTCAATCCTTTTTTTGTTTCTATTGTTGGAGAACGGAACAACTGTGAAATATTACTGAGTGATGGAGGCCTATCAAGGCCAACAGAGTTAGGTTTCATCTTTCAGCACATGGCCGAGTCAAGGTTAACCTCACAAGCTCCATCCAGAAGGGTTCCGTTTAACTCCTGAAACTAACTTATTCGACTTGGTTTATAAGAGCTGGGAATTAAGCCCAAACCTAAATGTTACCTCAGCGTAAGCGTGTAGTCCCCCTGCATCTTGGTGGAAGCGTCCCGAACCAGGAAGGTCCCGTCGGGCATGTCTCTGAGCTTGTCGTTCACTTCCTCTCTGAAGACGAAACGGGACAGACAGGAAGAAGAAGGTGAGCTCTTGGTCAAGGAGACCCAAACACAGTGAGAGCTGAGATGAAGCTGGGACAGCCCGTTACCTGGATATGTCCCCCCAGTACCACTCGGCCTCCTGCAGAGAGCCTCCTGCTCCTCCCTCCTTTGCTCCACTGTTGCTGCCCCCTCCCACCCCGACTGAGGATGTCTGCTGGGGCTTTGCTGGCTTTGGAGGAAGAGCTGGAGGAAAATAAAGAAAAAAGTTTGAGTTCCAACTCTTTATAGTTTGTATTGGCATGCGTTCTGCCACAGAAGGATTCTGTTCATTTTCACCATGCTCTCATTTTTTCTCATTCAAACTACAGCACAGCACCTCTGCAGCCGGTGGCTGCTTTCTTATTCCCACATACCAGCAGCCTGTACAGTATCACACTGAGCATGTGGTGCTCCAAACCACACACTAACTGTGAAGTCAGATGGTCCAGGTCCCAAAGAGCAGGCTATAGAACATCTGCAGCTTTTCCAACAGCATGTTACACCGTAAAACAAGTTTAGCATCAATAAAACCTGGAGGAGACTTTGTGTCATAACCTTGCAGAAATGGAAAGAATTTATTTTCCTGTATAAACTGTAAAGAAAAATGTGCAGGAAACTATGTAAAATATGACAAAAAGATCTTTAGATACTCTTAGGTAGCAACTGAATTAACTAAGAAAAAGCAGGCTTCTCTTTTTCAAACAGCAAAACATGTGAGAAAAGTAATGGATGAGCATCAAACAGCAGGCTCAAAGGATGAAGGTTGAAAAATAAGTTAGTAATTCAGATAAACTGATTAATGTTACATTTCTATCGCAGAGTAAACCCAGATCCACCAAGAGGCATTGCTCCATTTTGCCCTTTGTTCCATCATTCAGACCAACAATCACTCCCCAGCGTAGTTGAACACAAAAAGATATCAGTCTGAAGGATGATTTGTAAACCACTCCAGTAGATTACTACAGCTGAACCACAGGCTGATTCCTGCTCTAACAGCAAGCCCAAAAACGAAAAAATTCATATCTTCCAGCTTTTTCCGCGAGTGTGTCCAGGTGTTCTTAACAATAACAAATGTGACTATTTGATATCTCCTCCTCAGATTCATCTCCATCTTATGATCTATCCCAGAAACGGTGGGAAAAAAGAAAGAATGGTGAAGAGCAGTTTTGCTGGCCTTTTGCTTTACACAGGACTTCACAGAGCTCATAGACGCCTTAAAGAGCTGTCAGATAAGAGGCACAAAAATAAGCAAGTTTACATAAAAAATTACTTGTAGGAGAGAATGTATGAATAATGAAACTTAAAGTCTGTGGACACCATGCAAAGCTCTTGCAGGCTCAACGAGTCATCTACAAACATTTTAAAAAAGCCAGGTTGTGATTTGGTACAAAGAGTATAACGTCGATGACAATAACTAAAATCATACACGACATGAAAAATGGTTAAAAGGGTTCTTTTCAAAGTCAAAAAGTCAGTATAATTTTAAACTATGTCAATTTGTTCTGAGAAAAACTAGTCATTAGTCACTCTTAGTCACACAGTACAGATATTTTTGTTTTAGATGCAAAAAATTAGCCCAAGCTGTGTGATAGCACCCACCCACACACTTCTAAATGCCAATCTATCGTGCAGAACATCGTGCATTCACTAATGACCAAACGCTCACCGATCGGTGAGAACAGCAAAATAATCGGTAAATGTTAACCTGGAGGATAGAGCGGCTGTCGTGGAGCTGTGAAATCTGAATAAACTTCAGACTCTGTTTTCTCTTCAACTTCTGCAGAGTTGGATACAAAAAGCTGGAGGTGAACGGCGACCTTGAGTGATTGTGGTTACATGAACGGTGGCGGGGCCTCTTTGTTCCGCGTCCTCGTGTCAACACAGCAGCTTTAACTGAGCGTGTGCAGAACCCTAACCCTCCTATCTGTTCCGTCTTTTTAGTTTGCTTTCATATATTAAACCAAATCATTTAAATTCAGAGGATTACTTGTCTGTTTTTGCTCCTATGTTCAGAATGTGGGAGCAGTTGCTGTCACTGTTGGACACTGGGAGCAAACAAAGAGGGATGAATGTGTCAGAACTGCACACCATGTCCTTTCTGTCTTTTATTAAAAACTAACATAACTTTACTCAAGTTATGAGCATTCAAAGAGCAAATAATATCCCTAGATGTCTAAAAACTTAAAACAAATTAAATATGAAATATGAATGGTTTAGTTTCATTCCACTGACAGAGAGAGAACCATCTGACATATTTAGACTTCCTTTAGAGTCAGTGACCAGAGAACATCTGAATAAGGACTTCATGTCCAGGCTCTTTTGTCCTGACAAGAGGACGACGACAGCCCCCCTAACAAAGGCGACACCTAAGCAGGATGACGTCCACTGAAAAGAGCAGGGGTTTTTACACCAGGGTTGTGTTTTAAATCAGCCACAAGTGCTGCAGGAGAAACTGAGCTACGGTGAACAAAGGGGACAGTCCGCTCTGCCTCCCGCCCTCCCCCCTGCAGACAAAGGAGCAGAGCTGAGCCACAAACACTTTAACGACAGCCGTCAACGCGCACGCACTGCCACTCGCAGCTCTCCGGAACAACGGTCGTCGCACAGAGAGCGTCCGGACGGGCGAGCGGTGCCAGCGGACCCCTCCAGCACCATGTTCTGAGCCCACCCAAACACGTGAGGGGCAACAAAAAACAACAACTCAACCATGTGGCGCGCATTAACTGTTCCTGCTCTCCGTGAGCTCCGTTTCCACAGCTTCACATCTGGACTCAGTTAGGAGCTGCAGGTGCTGCATGCCCAAAGTGGGTTCAGATTTCACATAAAAACAGCCACTAATCTGTAGTTCAAATATCTTCATGGTAAATAGCGACATACACGCAAAACCAGTCATTTAGACAGTTTGTCAAGCAGAAACAAGCACACACTTTCTGTACAAAAGCAAAATGTGATGGAAAAGTGCATCTAACAGCAGCTAAACGAATTAAGGTGGAAAAATGCTAAATATTTTGATAGATAATTTCAGAAACGTGTGAAATAAAAACTACAAGTTTCCCAGCAAAGTACAAAAAAAAAAATCACCATATTCTGACACTTCCATTGTAGAAAATCTATAATACACACAAAGCAGAAATAGGAACAAAAAAAGTGTTTCCTGTGTAATTCTTTAGTTAAGTGTGCTTGAGAAGTGTTTGTTCTGCATCAAGCAGCAGGCTGAATGAATGTTTGGAATAAACCAAAAACAAATTGGGATAAATGTTACAATTCTGGTTGCAAGCTCATATCTCTTAATAGTGAAATAGATTTTCTAAAAGCAAAATAGACTTTAAATGAGTCCTTTAACAAATATTGATCATTACAAGGGTTTGTTAAACACAAAGAAGTAGCAAGAAAAATTGCTTTTCTGTATAATCTAGAAAGCAAATTATGAGGCAGAAGTGTTCGAATCAGCATCAGACAGCAGGCAGAATGGACGGATGTAGACAAACTGCTTAAAACACAGATTCATAAGTGAGAAAAGTTAAAAAGTGGTGACGTAAACGCGAGGAAAGCTGATAAAAACCAGCTCTGTCCTGCTCTTACCGTCCTCCACCATCGAACTCTCAGTAAGCTGCATGCTGCCACTCGTCTCTCAGCTGTTCCCTCCTCCTTTCTGAATTCACTCTCCCTCTCCTCTACCTCCTCCTCCACCACCGCCTCCTCCTACTGCCACTGCTCTGCTTCTTCAGACTGAAGAAAAGACAGAGAGAGGCTGATCTAAAACACAAGCGACACAGCAACTAATCCCTGCAAGGAGGCACGCCCATTTAGCCAATCAGGAGAGGGGCAGGAAGGAGGGGGCGGAGCTTCAACCAAGAAAGAAAGGAAGAAGGTGGGGGGTGGAGCTATTTGATGGGATATCCTTCTGGGACACCTCATTCAGCATCCAGTCTTAAACCAACAGGTTGGATCTGCTGAGCGTGTGCACATTATTCTGTTCATGTTACCTTCCTTTGACGGACTGAAACAATAAGACACTTCCACCATATGGCATACCATTCACAACATTTAAATCAGAGTAAAGCTCTCCCTAACTGCTGAGAGTCTAGAAAATGCTAATTAAACCTCTTCATAATTAAAAAATATTTCGCACATAATGGTCTGACTCAGCGAAACTCTCAGAAAAACTATTTCTACAATCACAAAACAAAGATGGCGTCAGCTGATGGAAAACCAGCCCGTGAGCAAACAACCAAGATTCATTAAACCAGCAGCAGCAGAAGACCAAAGTTATGATTCATGTTCCAGACACTCTTAAAAACCCCTGCCTCACCTTTGCTATCATGCTACCAAAAGCCAATAGAAACCAAATCAAAGCGCATTTAGGGAACAACTTCTTTCATCAAATCTTTGAAGAAAAAAAAAAAGAGAAGGTATTCCAGGTATTTAGATAAAGGTAAGTCATTTGTGTGTTCAAACAGCTCAGAAATCTCAGCTTTTCCATGTGGAGCCATAACGTGTCAAAGAGCCAATCACAGAGCATGTTGGTTCATGGTTACATTCAGTTTCTGACCCACTGTGGGAACCTCAGGACCAATCTTCTTCTCTCATTTATCACAGTTACAGCATATTTTCTTATGTTTTGCAAAATAAAAAAATACTTTTACTGGGAGATTTTTTTCATCTATTTAGTCATAGAATTGAAAGAAAATGTTTTTCTCCTTCCAGATTTGTTAAAATGATTTGACGTTGCAAATGAATTGTTCTTCAAGTACTCTATAGAAAGCAGTTAGTCATGTTATTTGGACAAGGATTCATATTAGGGGCCTGATTTGGCTACAAAAGCTTTATGTAAAGAGACCAATTAGTAGATACTTATCCAATCAAAGCCGGTTGGATAAAGTTTCATATTCTAATTTTGACGGACAAAAAGAGTCCTTACCGGTCATTCATGAGCCTGATGTGGATATATCTAAGCTGTAATTAAAGAAAGAAAAAAAAACATTAAAATAGGGAAAAATACACTAATACTGCCATCTGTATGTGACGCATCGTCCAAGTTCACAAAAATCAGGAGCGGTGACAGAAATGCGAACTTATCAGAGACTTCAACTCTAAAAAACAAATTTATAGCCTTCTCCCCAAAGAAGAGAAGAGAAAGAAGAGAAATAAGGTCATAGAAGAAAGTGATTTGCAAAAAAGGGAAACTAAGTAAATAAGATGAGGCAAACAAAAGAGCAGAAATATTTCGGTGACTTAACGATAACCTCCCAGTGATTTTCCACTGAAACACGACCCTCGTCGATCAGCTCAGGAAAGTTGACAGTAGAAGCTGTGCCTTCCCCTAAGGGAGCAGCCGCACTCCACCTATGCTAATCCCCGTCCACACACCTGATTTAAACCCTAGAACTGTCATGGGGGTTCTGTGTTCTAATACATATTCCTATCAGCATCAGCCCCTCCACCTCCATATCACTGTTCAGAGCAGTTATGTCAGGGCAAAGACACAAAGACAAGCTGCTAGTTTAGAAAATAGAGGCAAAGACCGAGGTTTAGCTGAGGTGATGGATGTAGGATGAGCTCATTCAGACAACACCACACAAAGACACACAATACAACAAAAAAAGGGCAGACTGCATCCTCACAAAGCCTCAATCACAACCCTCGTACAACAGAGGGGCATGGGTAATAAAACGAAATAAGGGAAAATCCTTAAGAACTGAGCTTTCAAAGCATAATATGTAAAGATGCTTTAAAGACGCGAAAAGCAAACGTGCTTTGCATCTAACGGCGCCGTCCACCGAGTCCAACACAGCTCTGACAAAAGGCAGGGAAGAGGCAGAAGTTGTCCGGACACGCCGGAATAAAAGCATTGACTTATTCTCTGTGAAAATGTACAAGACATCTATAAACGCCACTCTGCAACACGAGTAGCAGGACAGAAGATCACTCATTTTTCTCTCATTTGCTGACAAAAACTTCCCTTTTTGCTAAATATGCACGACAATAAACTCAAAACACTTGGACACCTTCTTTGACAAAGGTTCTGAACTGCCAGTGGTTTCCACATTTCAGGCCGAATCCCAGAGTTTCAGCGGATAAATGAGGTAGGAGAAAAAGGGCAAACTGCATTCAACAGCGCCTCCTGGAAACGGCACAGCGTCCCCCTCTGCGCCATGATCCATTCAGCGGAGGACAGAGGAGGGGGTGGGAGTCAAATGACACTGGTACAATTGCAGAGGAATGAATGAAAGAATGAATGAAAGGTATTCAGTTCTGCGTGACAGCTGAGCAAAGAGTAGCACAAAGGTGTACGGACTCCTGCCAGGGCAGGATTTGGGGCTCTGGAAGATTTTTTAGTCATTTTATTCCAGGTTTTCCTCACTTTTCCCAGTCCCATTGCGTCCCATCCCCCTTTTCACAGACTGACTTCAGAACGATCCAGAAGGAACCGTTTAATGCACTAATCTTTAACCTGGGACTGTCCAGAAGGCAGATTACACTCATTTTAGGAGGAAAATGATCATCCTACATGTCATTAAACATAATATATACATTTAGGTGTGCAGGCAGCCTGGAAATCTGCACAGAAATCTGCATGACAATCATGAAGTCAAGTGTCTCTAAAGTGATGTCATTGAGCTTGGAGACAATCTCCGGGGTCTGCTAAAGCTCCTGTCCAACCGGCCGCGGCCAGAATGAGGGAAAAGGAGGACCTGAGCTCTCCAAGTTTCCTCCGATTTAAAAGGTGCAAACCAGAGCACCTTCCCGTCCCCTAAGAGCCCGCTCCGGTGCAGCCTCCCCCGCCTGTGCCTTACCTGGCGGCTGGTCCATTTCCAGGTAAAATATCAGCTCGGTGGAGTAGGGCATCATCACGTCCCGCCAGTCTCCGTCCTCGCCGGTTTTCTCCGTCGTCAATACTGTGTTGTACATCGCTTTCGTGCGGATAAACCAGCCCGCCTGCCTCCACTTACATAAAAACCACTAAAAACGGCAAAAATATCGATGGCTAACGTGTACAAACCCGCAAAAACAAAGTAGAAAAACACTTTAATGGATAAATTAGTATATCTATCTATCTACTTGGAGGTCTTTAAACTGAATTCCTGCTTCAGAGTGAAATAAATAGACGAAATTTGGACAGCAAGCACCGTGCTGCGGCGGCTTTCTCCGGCATAATACCAGCTCGGGGCGCTTCATGAAGGCCCTCTGTGTGGGATATTTAAAAAAAATCGTGATTAAAATGCGCGGTGAGTAGAAGCCAGCTCTACTTTTCAAGTCCTTTTCCTTCTTCCCCGCATGAACCGCAGCCTGACCGGCTTCATTTTAAGACGAGACTGACAAGGGGAGGCAGGCAGAGTTTGACAATGGCGGGAATATACCACTCCACTGCAGTTTACAGGGGGGAACGCGGAGAGCATTTTCGATTTTGAAGCCAAATAAAACACACTTCCACATAAACTATTTCTATAATACCCAAATAAAATCACAAACAATGCATGTTAGAAATAATATGTACCTCTAAAATATAGATTAATTAAACTGCTTGGTACTCTCACATCTCTCAGTACCCCCTTTCTACAACACTAATTTAAGGCTTACCGAGCGTCAATGCGCATGCTCCAAAGGGAAGAATGACTCCAGCTTCTTTAGAGCAATTGAAAAATTCTGTGATTTTCCAGTTAGATTTACACCTTCCCCTCAGCTCATTGTTCAGAACTAAGAATTTATTGGCCACACAAAACATAATCATTATCTGCCGAGTGAGATTCAGGAATTACATCTCAAGTGGCATGAACAATTACCTACATATAAACCTTGAAGGTCCCTGGATGCAATTTTACATGATTTAATAAAAAATAGTGCACACTTTTAAACTAATTCACAGAAGGAAGCTGGTTGCTACATGATTTTACATAAATATTGAAATCAACCCATAAGAAGAGACCAGGGCCAGTGTAAAACGCAAAACTTTCCTCTAATGAAATGCATTACTCTATAAGCTCTATTCTGCTGCAACACTTTATTCATCCCCAGTGTCAAGTAGCTCAGAATTGAATGATTTACAATTATTTAATACGAGTATAAATAAATAAATAAGATAAACAATAATTGTAATCTAATCATAATCTAACATGAACTGTGAGAAATCACTCTTAAAAAGCCTTACAGCTGTTGGAGGATAGGAGAAAAAGAAAGGAAAATAATACAAATTCTCACTCTTCCTACTATTGGAAATAACATTCCCCGACTGTACCCTGACAACCCTAATATGCCAAACATCTTCATAGTGTCACAGGTTAAATCAATCCTCAAATAGATTTGAATAAAAGGTAGTTTCTTGTTAAATAATGCAGATTTGTCTTTCCAAGTGGAATCAGTGGAACTGGAGTTAAACTTTACTGAACGCCTAATAACCTTAATAACCAGTCTGCCATCACAGAGTTATCGTTGTTTGGTGGTGTGTTCCATCTCCTCCATGTCCTACACCTACATGCAAAGTAATGTTATTCATGAAATACACAAATCAAGCAAGAGTCCCGTCTCAGTTCCAGGTTCATTTTCATACCATATTAAAATAAATTCAAAGTACGGCTGATTGAAGAGAGAACTAATCCACAGTGGCTACCAGCCGGTTTGGAAAGGGGACAGCAGGAATGTGAGGAAACCTAACAAAAAATTAGATGAAAGATGGCGTGAAGCACCCGGAGTTTATGCACCCACGTTAGTCACTGTCCACCCTGCTTGGGACGTGCTGTAGCTCAGCACGGGGCACAGCTCCTGCTGTTCTTTAGCTGGGTTTTCTCCTGTCACATTATGGTTCTAGAACCAATACCCAAACAGAAAAATCAACACTTTTCTGGCTGCAGCATCAAGACTTTGAAGTTATGGTTTGATTCTTCTGCAGGAGGAGAAGATGCCACTTAGAAGTTCAGCTGAACCGCCTACAGGGAGGGGAGTGCAGTCATAGAAAATGATACAGAAGCTTAACTACAAGCTTTGGGGTGATAGTGACGTGCAAACATCCATTTAGCAGGCTTAAAATAAAGGGATTACTGCAAACACATCAAAACACACATGTTAAGATGGATGTTATGGATTCACATGATTATGGGCTCACTGTTTACGGACCCGTCCATGGTCCTGCTCACAGCACAGAATCAGTGCTGCCATGATGACCATGGACCTAATGAGGGTGTATGATGGAAATGGGGCTCCTCACAGGGCCATGGTGCAGCGACTTAAGAGCCTGAATAGAAACTCGGCACCGGACAGCAGCTTGTCATCTTCTGCCTGTTTGAGGCTGGTGGGGAGGGTCCAGGAGGATCCTGCTGCATGAGGTGTGTCCAGCCCAGTCGGGATAAAAAATCCCTCCAGAGCGTTATGGTTCTGACCCAACTGCTGGTTCCAAATGGAAATTCCAATGGGAGGAACCACAGGTCATCCTAACCAGATAAAGCCCTTAGTGACTCCTCTCCTTTCATTTCAATAATTTCCACTCCTACAGAGAGGAACCCTGGAGTTATTTACTAGTATACTAGTCAAGATTCAGTCGGCAAAAAGACCTGAATTTAGACCCATCCATGTCATTTTCAGCCAGTTAGATGAAAGAAAACCACAGTTAGGACTCATTAGCCTCAGAAATGGGTGCAGCTGACTGGCAGACAACAGGAGGAATAATAAAGGATGCTCCAGTAGCAGCCAGTGGAGACCCAGACAGGCCCGGACCCTCCATCATCCACATGGTAATCTTCTGTTAAG
The DNA here is from genome assembly GCA_013363375.1 of Menidia beryllina. Classification (NCBI taxonomy): domain Eukaryota; kingdom Metazoa; phylum Chordata; class Actinopteri; order Atheriniformes; family Atherinopsidae; genus Menidia; species Menidia beryllina. The sequence goes on along the minus strand of JABUIW010000023.1, from coordinate 11,529,089 downwards.
AGCCTCATATCAATACAACGTCTCCCCCGTCAGTAATTACAGCTCCCCTCTCAATCAATGAGCCTGTCCAGTGCCCTACTTCAGGGAGTAACCACAAATGAAAGGTCTGCGCCCCATTCTGCCCCCCTAAACCCGTCTGTCTGGGTAACACGGGAGGAGGGGGCATGTATCTGTGAATGAATCAGATTATGTGTTGGTGGGTGTTTCACAGATGGCTCGTGCCGGACACACACAGCCCAAAGCTCTTCTGTGGAATGAGTCAAACAGGTTTAATTGGGCAGATGGAGCCTGAACAATGACACAGGAACTGACTCTGCCCCCCTGCCCCCTTCGGCCCAGAATGAGGAAGGAAGAAGGAGGAGACGAAGGCCGTAGCTCCCTGCTCCCCTTTTGGCTTCCGCAACAATGGGAGGCGGTGGCATCCAGTGGGACATTTGCATAGCGTCTGCAGCAGAACCATAGAAGCCCCCATTATCTGTCCACCCACCTGTTTTTGGCCCATTTCCAATGAGCTGCCCGTATATGTAACAAACACCTGACAGAATGTCTTAAAGTGCTCCGGCTTCCCATAAAGGAAGAAATAGTCTCAAGTCTTCCGGGTGTCATTGCTAATCTGGGTTCAAAGTGCTCAGCCTGTCCAGGTGATGAGGCTTAAAAGAGCTGTGTCATCAGCAGAGAGGTGATCCCAGCAGGAGGAAGCAGCAAGACAATACATAGTAACTAAACTGAACCCTTTGGAAGCCCACAGGTTTGACTGAGTAAAGAAAGACCTCTTGGATAGGAAGAAAACCAATCTAGTGCAGAACCAGAGGCGCCAGCTAAAACATCAATGGCTGCTCTGAGATCAAGTGCAATGATAAAAGAACAATCCCCTGCATCTGAAGCCATGAAAGGATTATTTTAAAGGGGAGAGAACGTCCCAGAGAGCTAAACATGCAGCCGTCTCTTAGTCTACAGTTAACACTATTGTTTGTTGTTTTAGATTGGATCATAACCCACCCAATGAGAACAAATGTAAAATACAGGACAAAAACGCAACGCTTTGTTTGGATCACAGCATCTTTTCTATTCTTTAGTGGTCAGCCTCCAACAAGCAGGCCTTTAACAAAAGAACAGTGTCGGTTTGTTGACTGTCGAATCTGTGCAGAGCTTAAAATGATTACTCCACCTGTTAGAAAAACAAGATATCCTCCAAAAACCGATTTAATCTAAAAGTTTAGAGTTCATCTGTGTTAAATACCAAAGGGAATCAGCTAACTGTTCTTTTTCTCTCATAATAACCCTTAAACTTCATATCTTTGGTCTTGATAACAGCTTCCATTCTTTCTCTGATTGTTTTTCTCTTATTTCTGACATTTTCTCTTGTCATTAAGTCCCACAGAGTTTCTGGATGTTAACACAGACTTGCTTTGAATGAAACTTTTGTGTGATCAGTCTCTGAATCTCCTGAATCCCACATGGACTTTGTTCTGGCTCCTCCATCTCTTCCAGTCCTCCAGGTGTTTGTGGATGTTTGCAGGCCTCAGTAACGGCTTCTTAGCAGTTCTTCTTCCCTTTAAGCCTTCTTCCATCAGTCATTCTGGAGACTTTCTCCCACTCTGGTCTAGAAGCTTCCATCACCGCCTGAAGATCAGCAGATCTTCCTTCTGTCTCTGCCTTTTTGTGGTCAATCTCTGTTGGTCCATTATGTCTTTTGGTGATACTTTTGCGTCTTTGTAGATTTGTTGCATCTTTTTCTGATTCTTTTTCAAGTTCTGTGTCTGATTCATTTCTTGTCAGTGCTGGCGGCCTTTGTGTGCTTCCCAGAACTGTCAGAGGCTGGACACCTGCTCCTCTATCAGGGTTTTGTCTGTTGTGGCTTTGGTTTATATTTAAAAAGAGAAAAGCGGCCGGGTTCAGATAGAGCTGCTGGGGAAGTGTGTCCCTGGGAAGTCTGTAGCGGCTGCTGTCGCTCCGAGGGAACGAGCCGTTCAGTAAACCACATGTAATCTGTGTGTGGAGGCGGGGGCCTGCTTCAAGCTCAGCTTTATCATTTACAGCGAATCGGAGGCCAAACGCCACCTGTGGCTCGCAAACCACCATCACAGCCAACCTCAGTTTTTAGTAAGACACATGTTGAGTGCGGTTGTTTCTTTTCTTCTTTTTTTTTTTTTGTATTTTGTTAACTCAGACAGAAAACTAGACACCACGAGCAGGGCGGCGTGCGCTGACACAGATGAGCGGAGCCACCATGACCCACTGACACCTGCAGACGCTTATCTGCAAAAGCTGCTTGTCCTGCTCGTAACCGCAGCCCCAATGAGGGGAAATCCCTCCAAACGCACGTCATATGTGCCCACATTTACAGAAAGAGTTTGTTCCCTTTGGATTACGAGGGTGAAGTGACATGGAACGGGTTTTTTCCGCTCATATCCGTTTCTGGTGTGCGGTCCTGGATCAGAGGACGCTCATTTGCACCAATGAGAGCAGCTTTTTTAACACTCCTGTAAAGCTGGTTGACAGGAGGTTTGCCATCCTCCACAACTAAATCCCGTCCACACATCTGCTCCAGTAGCCCTTAATTACCTCAATTTAGTTCAAGAATACTCCCTAAGCAATGAGCTAATGTAAAATTAGAGCTAATTTAGGAGGAATTTTGACTTCTTTGGACTATAGTTTGGATCAGAGGCTCAAATGTTGATGTATTTTCACAGACAGGCTTATGTCAGAGTTTAAAAAGAGCAGAGTATCAATCGTCCATGTCTTTTTCAGCCAGTTAGATGGAAGAAAACCACAGTTCGCACTCGTTAGCTGCAGAAACAACAACTAAAGTTCCTCCTTCTTTTTCTACATTTAGTTCCAGCTATTGAATTCATCTCAAATTGTGCTTTTATTTTAGACATTCTTCTGTTTAAAACGGTTTCTTAAATACGTGCACATGTATTCCTGAATTGCTTGGACCAGTTTAGGAGGTCACATAGGATTTTGAGACTCAGCACCAAATGAAAACGAGGCTGGCATGTAATCCATCCAAACTGCATTTGTTCTTTACTTTTTATTTTGGCTTCTTCTGAATGCCCCCTAATGGGAGGTGCTTTCACATTTCCTGTCCACAGGTGATGCCCTTGGGTGCTTGGAAAGCCTTTTAAAGATCAATCTAATGCGTGCTCCACAGAAGGTGGCTTCAGTAGATTGGTAACTGTAGTCGAGTTCCTCTCCGTATGAATTCAAAGCTGTCCTTATGTAAACTCAGAGGCAGCTCAGACGAATGTGGCGTCTTTCAATCCTTTCAGTATTTTATCCATAGTCACATCAAAACAGCAAATTTCTGTTTCAGCCAAATAAAGAGAGTTTTTCCTCCTAAAGCCTCCCTCACAAACGGGCATCTGCTCAGTTTTCAGTTTTGCGGTTGAGAGGTTTAATTGGTCCCCGGAGAGAGCATGTGTGTGCGTGGCTTTGTGGCGTAATAGAGCTGTGATTCAGATGGAGACACCACAGCGTTGTACATCTCGCTGACATGCTCCCCGGTGTCAGGGAGCCACTACTGTACAATCTATCAAGCTCTGAGCATGTGGCTGGGCCTTTTATCTGTTACAGATTAAACACTGGCTGTCATGAGAGAACCAGAGGGCAGCAGACGTGGAGAGGGGGGGTCCTAATTTGGATGGTTTGAGTGCTGTACAGAGGCAAGAACTGTGTGGGTTTCATAAGGACACAAGCGGTCCATTAAAAATTAGCTTTTTTTCTACTTTGTGGACGGGAAGTTTGGTCCTCTTTATAGTTCGTTCTCATTTTCACAAACTGAGAAACCAATCAAATGCTCATCAAAAACAGAAATACAAAATATAGACAAGCACCAACCACAGTTAAAACTGTAGACCATCACATAGACACAAAGCTGGGATCAGCTGATGGAACCCATGAGCACATTTAAACATTCACTTGATCCTTCTGACCCTTCAGCATCTCACTGGAAGGAGCTCCACACATATGGAAGATGTTTCCCGCATCTCATCTTTTGACATATCAGGTGCAAACATGAAAATAAATCCAAAATCTGCAGCATGTCTGGGCACATGAAGCTCAGGAGGGAGAGTCACCTATCAATCAGAAGGAGCGGTTGGGCTACTTGTTGACTCAGTGACTCTGGGCTAGACATTATGCCAGATGGCGCCTTCTCCGGCGGCCTCGGATAAATATGTGAAAGTGAAATGGGATTGCGGTGCTGAGGTACCTTCCCTTTTCACTCTTTGCTTGGGAAGCACGTAGTAAGCCTTTTTCAAAGGAGTCAGCCACAAATCTTTCCTCCTTCCTCAGATAGCTGTATCACACAATCTCCCCGCGAGTATCTGCACAATTTTTTTATATCTCTTAGTGGTTATTTTTCGTTGTTTTAATTCGAGATTCAGCCAGATGGATGAGAAGAGCAGAGGAAGGGGGTGAAGCGATCTCTTCCTCCCTCCCTCCCTGCTCCGGCACAGCCAGGCAGACAAGGACTGACTCGATAAAGGGTGATGTCATCCTGCAATCTGAGCATCCCTGTGGTCCAGATCCCATGATGCAACACTCCGGTGACTCTGTGAAACAGGTTGCATCTCCTTCTGCATTCTGCATCTAAAACTGCTGAGCCGCCGCTCTCTTTCCCCCCGATTTTAATTATTCATCCTTTCTTTTTTTAAGCTCTCTGTTTTCACTGCGCTTTCCCTAAATATCCCTTCTTTCAGTTTCATCTCTCCACCCTCCATCCCCTCCTCTCCGTTTCCCATCTTTATTTCCTCTCTCCCACGCAGACCATCCCTCCTCCTCTTGTCTCCTTCTCTTCTGGTTGTCAAGGCAGCAGGGCGCCGTGGCTCAGCATTACCCGTGCAGCAGCCAGTCCACTTCTCTGACACAGATGGGCATTCTAATGGGCCGGCTGCAAGGCCATCGCTCCCGGAAACACAAGGAAGACATAGAGCAACAATTAGCTCGCCTTAAAATCCATAAATACAGACACTTAAAAACTGATTCCACAACCATCAAACGCTTCTCAAACAACAATCCAACAGAGGGCCCATACACAAACCACCCCTCCCCCCCCAGAACTTGCTGCTTTTATGACGGTTTGTTCAATTAAAATCTCATAAAACTATGATCAAACGCTTTGCTTTTCCTCTAGATCTTTCCCCAGACTATCTTGTGGTCTCGTCAGACCTGAAAAGTTTGAATCGAAACAGAAAATCCTTTAAACGTTCAAAAAGCCAATCCTAGCTCTACTGCAAGGCTGCTTTTGTCATTAACAGGGAGCCTTTCTTATCTGGATACAGCAGGTCAGCCCAGGCAGATTAATAAACCACAACCTTTCAGACAGACAGGAATTTAATTTAGCCCCATTATCCCAGTACATCAGCTGATGGCTCAGCTGACAGCCCACACCAGCTTACCGCTCAGCTGATTCACTTCAATGCATCCAGTTGGATGAGAGAGGCCACGCTGTTGGGACTGACCTCTAACCACGGTCCTCTTACGCATGCAAGTTTCCATAAACGGAGAGAAATCTACCCGCTTTATCTCATCTAATCTGTTTCTGTAGAGCTGGGCTGCGTTTAGGAACGCGTCTCTTTGTGGATATATTGACTACACACTGAACACCAGAAAATGTGTCAACACATGATAAAGATGCCAAAGCAGTTAAAACTAGGAGAGGGTTTCACTTTGAAAAAGAAACAGCCGTGTAAATCCAAGGTTGCCACTTGTTGGAAACCAAACAATGGGGAAAAGCAGTGAGCCACGGGGGGCTTGGTTTTGGGATGGATTCTTTTTCTAAAGCATTGGGCAATGATGGGAGATTTAACAGAGAATTTCGCTGTTGAGTCACCTGTTACCATGGTGAGTAGCTCGTTGCTATGGTGAGTGTCTGGTTACCGTGGTGAGTCATTGGTTTCTATGGTAATTCCCGCCTACTTTAGGGCACAGGTGCAGGTTAAGCAGACAGAGGAAGAAACACAGCCTCAAACACACCGAAAGGAGATACAAACCTGCTATTTTCATAACAGGACACTATTTTGCAGGAATCTACCAAATCTTGTTCTGAGCACGTTTTACACATTTGTTAAGGTATGTAAATATTAAGGATTGACATAACATAATCTTCTTAACTGTACTGCATGTTTTTAATCTATTTTCAATGTTTTCTCAAGCATGCAATGGTATCAGTTCAGCAAATTCATCTCTAAATCAGTTATAAATGTTTGAATTGATATTTAGTATAAATGGTGTCCAGCTGGGTTTCTATATCAGACCTACTGTGAAATGGGACAGATGGATGGATCTATAACAGAGGACTTAATCTTATGGGCTTGATGAAACAGAAGGACAATGGGATCTAGTCAAATTCAGGCTGAATCTGTGTCACCGATCAGATGGAGGCCAGAGCAGGCCTTCCCAGGCTGGAGGTGTAGGAGCTAAACAGCAGGTCATCTAAACTGACAGGAAGAAGAGCACCAGCAACACCCCCCCACGGCTTTAAAGCCACTGTGTGTGTATTGGGGGAGATAGGGGGAATCTGTGGCAGGTGTACAAACAGATTCACGGCGAGGGGCCGGTGGGGACACAGGGCGCCTTTGTTTGTGGGGCCGCCTGCCGTGGGAGCAAAGGTGGAGCGTCAGCGGGCTCACCAGCAGAGCTGCAATCCCCGGGACCTCCACGGCCTCCACCGAGCCAAGCCGAACACCTCACAGCCCACGGCCCGCTGGCGGAAGGGATCCAAACACCCCCGGGTTGGAAGCGCTGGATTTACAACCAGCTGAGAGGAGGCGGAGGAGTGAGGGGTCAACAGGGTGGAGGGGAATCTGTAGTGTCACAACCAGCAGGTTCAGAGGCAAAGCTGCTGAGCTGTTTACAGAAACAAGCCCACTCTGTCGGCCCCGTGCGAGAACAGACGCAGCCCCGATATTCAGTCTGGGTCCACACCAGTAATATGAAAAATGGTTTTGCTGAGATTAGAAACAGTTAGGGCCCACTAAGGCCTAACTGAGAAACGCTAACTGGCTCAGCTAAACGCTTCACAGGAAAAGGAGCTTAACTGTAAACTCTTAACACCTTCTCACATCTAAAGACCCTTTTCTACAAGTACGAGAGTTAACCCGACTCTACTACACGTAGGATGGTCTGGGGGCGGCCATTTACCCGCTGGCCATCACAGACCGCCACTGCCTGGCCTATCAGAGGCCGCCAGTGTATGCATCTCTTTGTCATCTCCAATCAGCTTACCATGACCCACAAAAGAGCCAGAACCAGGACCAACAGTCCAGATCTGTTTGAATGCCCTAATCAGATTTTTCTGGTGTTGTTTCCCGCCATGCACCTGGAGCAAATCCTTACCAACAACGCAGCCCGCGATAAGGAGCTTTTAGCATCGCAGAGGTTTGCTGCTCCTGCTTTTACCGTCCAGTCAAACCGCCACCGCTCCACCAGCCACAGAACCGACAGAAAACAGAGCCTTAAAATGACTTTAAGGTCATTTGAACCAATATTCTACAAAATCCATGAAGAAGAAGGAATCCAGTTCATTAGCTGTTAATCCTGCTCTTAAAGCACACTGGACTCGTCCTTAACATTAAGGGGAGCTACTGATAGAAAAACCACCTTAAGCAGGCACATAGCAGGAGAAGCCTTCATGCATTTCAGGTTTTGATGGTTTTACAGGAGATAATGAGCTGTTGACCAGATTCTATTCAGCTTATGTTGGCCTGTATTTTCAAGTTTCTGTAGATTTTTTTGTTGTTGTTGTGATTCGGTGTGATTTAAAGACAGCTGAACTGAACTGAAAAGGAGCGAGTTGCACGAGACATATGAAAGTCTGTATGAGAGCATATCTAACTGGCTGTTGCATAACCTCCGTGTCTGAGAAAAAGCGGTACTGAGGAGAATTTGATCCACCATTCCTCATGTTGCCACTCAGCTGATTCTTCTTAGAACAGCTTGTTTGCTGCATTTAAACCAATGAGAGGCGTTCTCCTCCCTCTCAGCCTTGTGTGCTTCCAGCCCAACAGAGAGTTAACCCCGGCATGCTAAGCAGACGGTGAACTGAATGTGAAACTGAGCATGTGCGTATCGCTGTGACAGCCAAAGGCCATCCATCCTCCCGCCTCACTAATAGAAGACGACTGTGTTTTCATGAAACCTCTTAGTCATGTTTTTTAGGTTTAGGCTCTCACCTCATTATTCATGATACATGGAGTCGCTGGTGGGACTTGAGAATTGACTCCAAGGATAAAACAGTTTGATGTTTGACAAAAAAAGACCTTTGGTTTCAGGTCTAAAACTCAAGCTGTATGGGAGAGATGCTGCAAAAGAGTACTACTGTAGAGGATCAAGCTGGCAGAGTGGCCCGGAGAAGGAAAAGCCTATCAAAGTTTTGACCTAATAAGAAGCTAAAGCGGATTCTTTGCTTGATCGTGTACTGACGACACAGACAAGCAGGAAAGAAGGCTGAAAACAGCAGATTATTTCTTTAACCCGCTAATGCTATTAGCACTGCCTCCACTCTGACAGCCAGGTCCTCATTTTCTACGCAGCGTTGCCAGGCTGCCGTCACTGTGTTTAAGAGCTGCAGGGTGAAGTTAGGCGCAATGGCTTGACCTAATGCTCTAACTGAACTACTTTGTACATGAAACCAGCTCTGAAACCCGCAGGATGTCCTGCGGCCTCCAACTTTCCCTGCGGGAGATGTAAGGCTGCTGAATGCCCCGCTCAGACGCTGTCTATCAGCTCTCTGAATGATGAGGAGAGATCAGAAAAAGACGATTTATTAGAGCAGAGTGACCATTTTATACTGCTGTCAGTGAGCAGACTTTCAGTTCCAGTTTCGGACCAAGGAAACATGAATTAGTAATATAAACTTACTCTTCTTTACAGAAAGGTGGAGCCTGAACAGAGCACCTCGGACAATTTGGCTCCAGTCAAATCATCTAAATGCAGGAGTGAGACTTTAAGATGGCATGGGTTTCCTTTTATTAGGCGCAACAGGAGCAGAGAATGATAAAAAAAAAAATATATATATATATATATATATAAATAGTTTATAATTTCTTTACCTAGAACACTTCTTTTTCAGTTAACCAAAACTATAAAAAGTAGAAAAAAGGTTTCTCTGACAGCAAAAAAATAGTAAAATGTGGGAACATTACGTGAAGTCCTCCTTAAATGAAAGGTTTAATGTCAGCCTTTAATCTACTGTGTGATATGTGCCAGCTGGCAAAAAAAATAGCTGGAAAGAATCTTCACGTCCAGCTAATCAGCAGTACATATCTAATTATACAGCATGCACCTTTGACGTCCGATGACACTAGGGCACTTAGCTGAAAGGTCTAACTGTTTAGGGTTAGTCCTGTGCTGTTCATTCATATGAATCCATCTGTGGGAAATCTAAAACATAATAGTTAGACCTGTAAATCTCAGTGATCTGCCTTTGTGATGGTAATCAAATGCCTGCAGAAATTATTTTAAGAACAAAAAGGGACATGACTATGTTTGCTTTCATTAATTTCTTGGTTATCAGGGACAGGTACTTTCTCAGTTTCTTACACTTGTCTTCTTTCACTTAAAGAGGGTTCAGAGTAACTAAATAAACACATTATCATTTACAACGTCATAGAGCCTGCCTGGACTGTGATGCCAGCTCAGATTGGAGATGTGACCCAAAGCAGCCTTTCCAGGTTTTCTGATAGAGCTGGGCTGCATGTGCAGGAGTCCGTAGAGTCTTGGAGCTTTTATGCAGTTATTAGAAACTATGGTGATAATTTCTGTGTTCTGGGAGCCGCTTCTAAGGAGGATAATTTGACTGAAAGATCCAACATGAACTGAAATTGACTTGAAAAACATGCAACTAAAAGAAAAGAAAAGCAAAAAGCCAGCCAATTCTGCACCGACAAAAGGTCAGTCTAAGCCGAAATGCAGGTGGAAGTAATCCACTAACAAGATACCAATAGCTTGTGCAGGATTGAAGGGGACTGACGGCAGAGTGAGTCCAAGCTTCCCATCTTTTCTCCATAATGTTTGTTCTTGGTGTAAGAATGGAACAGTGGTAAATAAATCATTAATAATATAATTAATACAAAGCTGTCCCTCTCAAGCTTGGAGCTAAATTTCATACCGTCAACACGAAAGTAAAAACAGAAGCATTAATGTCATGAAACCTGATTTATGAACAGAATTCATGTTTTATTTACCATTTTCTGGCTGAGGGAACGGGGCAGTGTCCTTTGGTGTCCTAAATTGCCCTGGACCTCAGCCCGGGGTTAGTTCAGGACTCCAGGCCTTCTTACAGAGGTAATCCAGCTGATCCAGTTAACTTGGTTCAGTATAATGGGAGTTTAATAGCCTTTTTGGTCCATGAAGTCCTGAATGTGACACACAGTCACTGAGACGCACTCACAAACAGCCTGACCTGCAGTAATGAGAGCTGCTTCAGAGGGCATTCCCATCTAATGGGATTTTAAGTGTCTCTCCATTGTCTCATTAAGACATTTTGCGTCGTCTTAGTCTTACAGAGGCTTCCTCAGGTGGACAGTTTAGTTCAAACAGATGCAGACAGAAACAAGTCTTTAAGAATAAGCCCCACTGAAACATTAACAAACGCAAAAACCACCTTAAAGGTGCTAATCAGGGACTTAAGTGGCCTGGGTCAGCTTCCCTTCAACTCCTGACCGAATGCGGCTGACCTGTGGGGTTCCCCAGGGGTCAATCCTGGGACCCCCATTGTCCAGTCTGTTCATGCTAACAATAGTCCAGCCAATACGCACACATATATGTATCTTTCCTACCACAACTATGCAGATGACTCTCAGGTCTATGTGCTGCTGACAGCAGCAGGTCACAGGCCTGTCGATTCATAAATGGAACAAATCGGTGAGTGGATGCAAGTTAAACTCAAGTTAAACTCTGACAAAACTGAACTAATTTCCTGCGGCCCACAGAAACAAAGATAAACTGTCATCATCCCAAACCTGTGCATAAGAAAAGGAGCAAAGGGCAGAGTGGACTTTGATCTTTCGCCGGCCATCGCAGACACCTGCCTCATATGTCAGAGGCGCCGGTAGCTTTGACTAAAGGGCAGTATCTGACACCCTGGAAATGAGAGCAGGTATGTCACAAAGCACAGGCATGACACAGGGGTCAACACCTAATCTGTTTGCTGCGTTAGCCAGCTGCTACGTTAGCCTGGTCAGTTACTGTGCCCCCCAGTCAGCCAAGCCAGGAGGCTCCATGTGGCCTGGGAGACGGACCGGACACGGCAAACAAAAGAAATATGACCTGTTTTCGTTGAAAAGCCCCGGACGGTGTCTCTTATCCGGTGACATACATTCAGCCTCCTCCTTCTTTGTCCGCGCCGTGCAGCAGGATGGGATTCACTCCATCTGGGCCACATGTCAGCCACATGTTGTGCGCTGAGAAATTACAGCCGAGCTGTGGGCCGCCACTGACTTCCACCAAGACGACCACGTATTAGAAAAGACAAATGTGAGCCGGACTCCTTCATTCATCTCTGTTGGTTAGGATTCCAGAAGTGTTTCGAGAATCAGTGCTTTACAGACACACGAAGGCTAAACGCACCAAAGCTGTGCAATTATGTCCGCATTTACTGTGGACTCACTGTGGACTGCTTCTGCAGTTAAGGAGTCCTAACTGTGGTTTTCTTCAACGAACTAGCTGAAAATGACATGGATGGTTCACACTCTGCTCTGACATAAACCCGTCTGTGAGAATACATCAACATATCCACCGATCCAAAATCATAGTCCAAAGAATTCAGAATTCCTGCTTTTTTCCTACTGTAAGGAGTCATCATTTCCTGGAAATGAGCTCTATTTTATCATTAATTTAAATAAGAATGTACATTTTGTGCTAATGTGTTAGAAACAAAACGACTAAAAGGTGGAACAAAGAAATGTGGGATCATTTCATATTTCATGCTTCATAACAGTCACTTGAGGAGGACAATAGCTGGGACTATTTGCTTACATAATTTTTTTTTTACCGAAAATCTTTTAAATCAGTATCCGTACTAAACTTTGGCATGTAGCAGTTAGTGGCTTTCACACTTTCTGCCTTTTTTTCTCCAGAATCAGCTCCAATTTTCAGTAAATTAACCCTATTATATGAGCCATTACAGAAAGGAGTGGAAATATATGTTAATATGCTTTAAACATGTTCACTAAGAAGGAGAAACATTTGGGGATCACTTAATACTCAGAACAGAGCGGCCCGAGGGTGGGTTATCAAATGGCTCATTTAGTTAATAAGATTGAATTTACTTTGAGCTGTTGTGTTTATGAAGCTGTTAATGTGAGTAAATGTGAGCTGTGAACAACAAACAAGCAGAAAAACAACCGATTTATCCCTCACAGTGTGGGGAGAGTTCGTCTGGAGTTCTGCTTTTCAAGGTCAGTGGTAACTTCTGTGGCTGTTCATCTGGATAACCAGATGCCTGCATCAGCCACACATTCATCACATTCACACTAACTCTCCGGTCACCAGTTGTCGTGGCGTCTCTGCCCCGGGGCTGAGCTTTCATGCTACATTTCCACCAATCCTCCAAACCTCAGCCACTAATCCATCATTTTGGACACGAGCGCACGCTGCTCAGACGCAAACACACACGAGCCAGTCTGACCGGCCGGTGTTCTGCCGGTGCTGCCCGCCGGGCCCGAGCAGGAGGCAGCTGCTCAACCCGATAAGCCCCACTGACAGTCCACTTAAAATGCTGTGCTTAGATTAACACGTCGCCTGGTTCGGAGCTCAGCGGGCGCTCAACTCCGTGGGTGGAGGGGGTTTGCAAGGCTCCAGATGTGGGAGGCTGCGCACAGTACAGAGAGCAGCTAATCTGGGACTGGTTTGAGGGTATTCTACCACTGTGAGAGGGTTTTTTAGGTGGAGCAACAGGTGTGCACAGAGAGCAAAGCAGCTGTGAAACAACACTGTTGGACAGACAAAAAGAAAAAATGCTGAAAACTGCAAAATTACTATTGAAGATGACAGTTAAGATACCTAAACTCTTCAAAATTACCCAAAAAAGGTCCCTCAAAGAATCTGAAAATTCACTAAATATAGTGACGAAGTCACTGAATACGGGGACTGTGTCCCCGGGTAATGAGACACCCCGCAGACAGCGATGTGCAGCTCACATGTAATGAACAACCGTTTAAAGTGAAAAAGAAAAGAGCTAATGCTCTGACCAATCAAGGAGCCAAAGAGCAAGTTAGCTGGTGTTCCCTTACAGATCAACAAAGTTTCCAACGGTTTCGATGTCTTTCAACAACAATTAACATTTAGGGACAAAGCCAGAGAAAAGAAAGAAAGAAAGAAAGAAAGAAAGAAAGAAAGAAAGAAAGAAA
>JABUIW010000023.1:11327836-11492908 GCA_013363375.1 Menidia beryllina | reverse complement strand
CTGCTGCTCTTAATCACCCCAGATGAGCCGGCTTTGGCCCGGCTACCTGCAGTTCAGCTCACTCCTGCAAACACACTTCATTTGCTGGTTTTGATGGTGCGACCTGGTTCATGTTCAGCTGCGACATGGGAAAACGAAAGAAAGGGCGCTTGGAGGGAGAACAGTGATGTACAGAACAATGTCGTAGATTTATTGGGGATTCCTGTTAATAACGGGCTGGCAGCATAGTCCTGTCTGCTTAGGCAAAGAGTAAGTTAGGGATTTGCTGATATTGTGCAGAAATGTTTTGCGGTCTGCCTCAGGCCTCTGCAGATGATGTTAGAGCGATGAACAAAGACGAAGATGAGGCACACATTGATATTCACGGCTGGCTTCGGCTCAGCCATCCATCCCCGCCTCTCATTCTTTACATCCCATCTGCCCCTCAGCACAGCAAACGCCGCGCACAGCTGGTGGAGACACATGCCCTCCTCGCCATTTCAAGCAAAAACAGGCCTTTTTTAATTGACATCATTTCATCACAACATTATGAGCATCGTTAGCACTTTGGGTCAAAAGTTCACGGAACCATGGACGACTTCACCAGGAAAAATGGCATTTCACCCCTCCATCAGATCTTAGAGCACTCGCCACCCTTTTCAATTCCACTGTGTTCTTACTTCAGAAAACCATATAAATATTGCTTATAAATTGAAAAAAATCAATGACAGATTACATTCCATGAAACGAAATTGGAATACAAATATCTGCTCATCAGACATATACAGAAAGGCCAGACTCTCAAACCATAGAAAACATTTCTACAACCTCTAAAAACAGTTAAAACAATAAACGATGAGAGGAGGTAATAAAATTTACTGAAAATTGAAAGGATGGAAGCTTATAAACAGCTACGGCCAACATTCACCGACCACAAACATCCTCAGAAATCCTGCCTTACCTTTGCTGTCCGGCTAACAAAACTGAAAGAAACCAAATCAAAGCAGGTTTAGGGAACAAACCCTGCTCAGTTACAGAGGTCTGATGGGACATGACAAATAAATAAATACACATTCACCCATGACAATCTTTTATTCAAATTAGGTTATCTGATGCTATGGAGGGAGAACACTGTGATATATGAAGTATAAAACACACATTTCCACTTCCATAACCAACATGAAGTGAACAAAGCATTCCCATTATGTGGAAGGGGATCTAAGGAGTGGACAGTATGAAAGTCCAGGACAAATTTGATAAAACCGGCTGAAAGTCCCACCGTCTGAGCAGCATCAGGTCAAAGTTACAGCAGAGAATCTGAGTCTAAACGCATGGATGAAGCAGCTAAAAACAGAGCAGGAAAGAGGTGGAGCGAGGGGTGTAGCTTCCATGACCTCCTGACCCTTCAAATCACATATGAAGGGATGAACGACGCAGCCAAGGGCTGCTTGAAGCCAATCCAGGCTTTACATGAGCACATTACATAAACCCGAGCAGAGCCTCTCTCCAGAGTACATCATAAAACAACCCAACCAGAGGGGTGGATGAAGGCTGTTATGGGATCATCTCCCGATAATCTGACCTGAGGATGAGCATGGATCTGAGCAGAGCTGGACGGGAACTCTTTAGATGGCAAACCTCCACAATACAACATCAACTCCAGTTGTCTGTCCCAAACCGTCAGAAATCACTCTCAGATCTCTGGATGTGCCACAAAAGATGGCCACCGACAAACTTAAAAAAAAGAATCAAATAAAGTGGCTGTCCAGTGGCGATGGGCGACCACTGGACAGCCAGCCTGCCCTGTTGCTGACCCCTACAGCAGGATTATGCCAGAGATAAAGCTGCCACTTTCCACCCACTGGGGCAGACAGGGCATGACTTCACAGTGACCTCGACATGCAGGCAGATGTTTCAACCCCCCCCCCCCACCCCCCACCCCCCAGGACTGCAGCCTGTAATCATCTTTTCTGAACATTTTCATCACATTTAGAACCAAACGTGGACGTTGAAGCAGCTCAAGCTCAGTAAAAGCTGTCCCAAGTCACATGAAGATAGAAAAACTACTCAAATGGATGGAGCATGGAGAACAATTTAATTTATGGAAGAACTGGGAGTAGTTTTCTGTCAATGAGTCAAAATATGTACTTAAATAAATGTTTTTTTGCTTTTCTGACCATTTGAAAGTTGCTCATATGAAGGGATTCTATTAATTTAGCTAAATCTGTAATCAGAGGAGGCCAAAAATTACTATTGAAACAAATTTCAAAATTCCAAAGTGCACTAAATGCTAAAATTTTTAACCTTTAAGTCAACAAAAATTAGTCCAAAGAAGAGGAAAAAATCTTTCTTGGAGCCAGACTGAGCAAATTATTATGGAAAGAATCAGGGAGTCTGGGGACACGCCAGACGACAGAAACAAGGTTAAATCAGCTACTTCAGACCTATAAAACATGAACAAATAAAAGATTCCTTTACAAAAAATGTCCCTCAGACATTTCGGCCCAGAAGCTCTGATGCAGGATATGACCCTCAGAGCAGCAGAGACATGTTCAGTTGGGAACTTTTTGCTTTTTAAGGAACTTTGTTGAAAGATAAATCCTGAAACTAACAGGACTTACAGGATATTAAATTTGTGGAAGAAAAGGAGAAAACATTCACTACAAAATGCCTTTCAAGGTCCAATAGTGGTCCAGGGGTCCAGTTCCCGACAAAAGGAGAAGAAGAGGACAGGAAGGCAGTGTTGCTGAGCCGGAACACTCATCTGGAGGACCCGTCCTATTTTCAGACTCCACTTCACACACCGAGCAGGAGCCGCTCTGCTCAGGGGTCACCAGGCACACGGGCCTCAGCAGAGGGGTTAACATACAGCCAACAGCTTCTGCACCGACCTCTGACCTCCACTAATGCTGCGCGGAGGGGAGGAGGGGGAGGGGGAGGTAATGGGTGAGAAAAATGCTCACACATGAACCTGACCTCTGGATTTCAGCCGGCCTCTGCTCCTCTGTACACATTCATCACACAGAAGGAGGCCAGGCCAGACGCTCCCCCCGCCTCACCGGCCAACGTCTCAGGGCCAAACGCTGACGTGTGCATCTGAGCGCCGTGGACTGGGGGGACGGGGGGAACGAGGCCGTCCAAAGCGGTGCCCCGACGACAGCGCACTCAGATAAAACAGAAATAAATGTATTCTCTTAAAGCCCCCGAAACGCTGGATTTGTGGGTCTGAGCATCAGAGGACCCTCATCTGTCCTCAGCATCCAACAGCTGCAGATTGGAGAATCAGGCAGAAACAGAGTGAACCGGTATGGCTGTCAGCACGGTGGGGGAGGGGTGATGATCTGGGCCGGTTCCGCAGCATCAGGACCTTAAAAGTCCACCAAAGTATTCTTATTAAAGAGTCACAGGCAGAATCAGCCTGACATTTCAGCTCTGACCCACGCTGTCTTCTGCAGCCTGCCTCCAATCAGGCGCCCCCCTGCTGGCTGACCTTTCTTTCATCTTCACGGGGCCTGACTGATCCCTGCAGCACCTTTTATTTCTGCAGACCTGCACCAAAGACTTCCTCTTTCCACCAACACCCACAGGTTTGCTCTCAGAGCTCAGAGCTGGCGCACAGCTCTGCTCCAAACAGCCGTCAGAGCTCCACGCCGCTGGTCCAGAGCGATCACCAGAAGCAGAAAGAGTTGTTAGCTGGACTCTGAAGGCCTTCAAATGAGTCAAAACGGTCAGAAAGGTCCGAACATTGTTGCTTTCTGGTGGCCAAAAGTCAAACTGTGGCTTTGTTCATGTAGTTAATGCTGAAAACTATTAACAAGTCATTACATGGTTATTTTAATTTACTCATTTTTAACCTAATTAAAGCGAGAGAGAGGAGAAAGTATCACAAGGTGAAAGAATTGCTCTCCAATTTTTCTTCATTTCAGGTTAAAATAACTTAGGATCATTCAGGCCAAAAACCTCTGACACTAAGAGCAGTACCTCAGTTTCCTCATTCATCATTGCAAACACCTGGACTAGAGTCCAGTTCTTAGGTTGAGAACTTGTCCCTAAGAGCTGGATAAAGCAGGGAGGAACTGGACAACACCAAAGGATAGAAAGCTGCTTCCCAAACAACAATACGCATGACCAAAAAGAGAGGTGTTATCATTTAAACATTGCCTAAAAGCCGTCCCTCCTCCTCCAAACAAGAGAAAACACAACGAGCCCGCTGGGTTTCATCAGCAGAATCTGAGCAACTGCTGCCTCACAGATTCCTGCATCCACACATTTTTATGAACAAAGGTGTGTTTGTTAAGCATTTTTGGGTAGAAGGGAAGAAAAAGAGGAAGCTCAAGCTGAATAAATCGAAAAATGTACCACATGTGGAGAGAAGAAAGTTAGGAAGCGACGAAATGGAGTCAGAGTGTGTTTGGGTTTGTGTCTATGCAGGATGGCAGTCCTACCAGGAGCAGACTGAGCCTCCATGAGGCCTCCGGCTGTGATGAGAGCCTCTAAGATCCTGATGTGATGCTCCTGGTTTACGTCCACACTGTGGGCGAAAAAACACACACGCACACACTTCACTTCACAGTTGCTACATGATGATGTTTTCTTGTTCGGCCACTAAACTTTGAGCTATGAATCATTCAGGCAGCAAAAAGACCCCTAACTCAAGGGATGAGCCAGTGTCGTGTCTACCCAGAACAGGGGCTTTGGGATGTCCTTCAAGAAGCCTGGAGAACTATTCCTGAAGACTCCTTAAAGAAAGGACACAGAGCTGGTTGGAGAGGGTTCAGGCTGTGCTGGAGAATGAAGGAGCTCAGGGCAGAAATTCACTTTAAGATGCACAATCACACTGACTCTGCTTCTGCTGCAGCTTCTGGGTTTGTCTGCTGGTTTCAGGAGATCTCTGCAGCTGCTTCCTGTTTTCATGGAAAATGTATAAAGAAACGATGGACTTTTACACATCTGTTGTTTGTTTCTACTGTTATTTCCATCACTTCTGTCCAGCGGCCCAACACTTTTCACCGGGCTGGGAAACATAAACCCCAAACGGAGGAAAGTGTGTTTAAAGCTCACAGACTCCAGAATCATCAATGTTTCCAAACAGGCGGAACAAGCTAACAACACATCTGGAGCAAAGGAACGCTGCCCTGCTCCTCACGCACGTCAGAGCTTCATTATCTGACCACATTGCTCCTGACTCACAACCCTCTCCCCCCCAAATACGTCCCACCTCCACCCAGCACAACAACTCGAGCAGGAATGCTCCAAAGAACCACAACGAGCACGAGCTGTTGAGCTGCAGGATTCTGATGCAACAGAAACCAGGCCAGGGTGGATCTTTCCCTCTAAAAACACCAGCCTGCACCCAGCCAGGAGGCCCGTTTGGTTCCTCAGAGTGGGAAGTTCCCTCTCCACCAGCTCCAAAGGTAGCTTGAAAAATGAAAAGATTTAGAGGGAAAGAACGGCGGAAATGATCCTTCACAGATGTGTGGAAAGTCCCGGATCATTGGTTTGTTTTGACTTGAACACAAATAAATTAATACAATCAGAATGTCTACAAGCTGTTTTCATCACAGAGGAGTGTGTAAAAAAAAAAAACCTCTATTTTCATGCTTGTTATGCTTTTTACTCTGAATAAAACAATTTTATGAATAATTAATTAATTACTGAGGTTATTTCTGCTTTTTGCTCATTTTCAAAAATATAGTTGAGTATTTCCATTTTTAAACTGAACTATTTGTAACTGTCAAATCCTGTTTATGTCATAAACATCTGTTACTGTGACGTATCTATTTTAACTGAATCTAATTCTGTTTTTTGTTCTTAAACCTATTCTGCTAAATACATAAACCTTTAGCTAAAATTCTTTGAATTTCCCCCATTAAGGAGGAAAAACATGCTCTATTTTTGTGTTTCTATTCTAAAAATATATTCCTATGAATAAATCTTTATGGGATATTCATGAATATATATATTTTTTTTTATAAGACTTGTATGACTTTATTAAAACACAAAAACAATAGTTTCAAACATTTTGGTATGGAACCTTTGGTAAAGTTTCTGATTTTAATGAAGATTAAGCGACTCCATCTTAACTCTGCTGTTATGTGACATAATCCAGGACAAAGTGAGTCAAACCTGAGAGCAGACTCCCTAAAGATGGCGTCTGCAAAGGCCTGACCAAGCAGCCGGGGGCTGGCCTGGCCCCGCCGGCTGACCCGCTCCAGGTGTCTGCTCAGGTGGAGCAGCAGCTGGCAGCCGGCCTGGGGGGTGCTGGGCGACTCCAGGATCCTCTTCAGCCTCTCCCCGCACTCCTCCACGTTTGGACTCTCTGGAAGACAAACGGATTGTTCGTTCAGATCCGAGCCGTCCAATCTCAGATTCAAGCAGGCCAAATATTGAAATGCGAAACATCTGGCCCCACTGACTCTTTAACTATGGACCCTAAAAACTGGAAATATTTTATTAGTTGAAAAAAACAATCTTTCTTTTAATGAAAATATTAAATCATTCCATCCAAATCTGCGAGAGGGCGATGATGCAATCAGGAAACAAGAGTCTGAGTTTTAGATAATGAAGACTTCATTCTCAGCCTATCTTTATTTTCACACCCAGCGTCTCCAAGTAAAAAAAACCCCGCTGTTTGACGGTGTGAGTGCTAATCAGACAAAGTGAGATGAAAGAGCACACATCCGCGCACGTTAGCGCCGGCTGAGCGGCCGAGCGGACGCCCTGCATGCCGCCCGCATGTATAAACATGGACCGCATTAGGAAGCATCTCGGGGCCCCCTCTCGCGGAGCAGCTCCTCCATCAGCATCCAGCCACCCGTGTTTGCGTGCTTCCAGCTGAGAGGCTGTGGCGGGGCTTTGTGATTTCAATTCAGACCAAACACAGACGCACTCTGCGGGCCCCCATGCACGGACGGATCTAAAATGACTCAACAGGAGGCGGTTCAGGGGATTATTACACATTTCTGTGACTGCATTAGCCGGGGTTCAGACGCTGTGCTGCGCTACCAGACACGTTGATGAGCATTCACACCGCAGGCCGGTAAAACAAGCTGTAAAGGAGAGAGCATCTGGATCCGGCCCTGCTGAGCGCGGGGGAGTCCTCAAGGGGAGATCACAGATCAGCTCCTGAAGAGCAAACTGTTCAGTTCCCCCAAGAATCTTAGGGCTCTGTCAGTTTTTCCTGTGTGAGACTCATCTGCTCATTCAGAGTTCCTCCTCCTTCGTTCTGAACCTGTTCTTTATCTGCACAAAGTGTCTAATTTCTTTGATGATTGATGACCGATCAGCGCTCGAGTTCAGTCCAGAAATTTGTGGCTTCCCGGGTTTAAAATGGGCCGTAAAGGCCGTTTTTCTTGCTTCTAGACACCGTCTCCTGCTGCAGTGGCTAAAAGCTGAATGGACACCTGCACGGTGATTTGTGTGCCGCGTTGCTCTGCATGTGTGCATGTTGTAGGTATGTTGGTGTTGTAATGCTGATATGTATTGATTGACCACATGAGCTACTGCTGCATCGGCCCGTGTGTGCAGGAACTTAAGTGTTCGGATCAATCCTAATAACACAGAGTGCTCACAGGGAGATGGAGGAACCCACAGAACCTCTGACAGCATGCTTGGTAGATGACTGATTGAAGACGAGGAGGGAGGAGGACTCCACTGGAAGTTCAGCGTCAAACAACGTGTGATGTCAGATCTGTTTTTAACAGTGAACAAATATATTTCAAAAGAAATCTACTTGTGTTCAATGTTTCAGTTTCAAGCGTAAAATTAACACTGGATTTATACATCTGAAATAAAATAACATGGACATACATTAAATAAGGCTTCTTCTCTTTTTTTTTACAGCAATAGTTTCCAGATATGAACCGCTAGCATTAGCCGCTAGCATCAGCATCACTGGCAATTCATGCAGTTTAAAAAGATAAATCACTTAAAATCACTCTTTGCTTTACTTCTTACAAAAAGAGCCATGAAATGTGTTTTATAAGGTTTTAAAATAAATATTTGCATTGACGAAGTCAGTTAGCATATTAGACATCACATTTTTAAAATAACCTGTGGCCATTTACAAAGCTGTTTACTTTATATCTTAAGGATGCTGAAACTGTTGTTTCTATTAAGTTAATGTAGTGAAGTTGTATGAAAAGTGTGTAAATTTAAGTTTTCTACTTTTTTTTACAGCCAGATGTTAAAAATGTGATTTTTTTATTTTGTTTATTTCATATTATGAGCAGATGAGGTCGGGCACCTTCACAGACGCGACTGTCTGTAAAAAATTTCCTACTGGGAGGTTTAAAGGACTCAGAGAGTCTGAAAAATCCCTTCCAGCGTCACAACATTTTATTGCTCTCTCCAATGGGGATTTCCCCACTGGCTTGTGAAATTAATGCTGATCAGATGGACACAGATGAGGAGCCAGAGAAAAGGTAAGAAATGAGAGGGGATTTCAGATGTTACAACATGGACAAATCTCCAGGGAGGAGACCCAGACAACCAGCTGTCTTAATATAAGGAATCTTTCTAATCCAATCTATTAGGATGCAATCAAAAACATATTCATTCTAGGTCCAGGTACACATAAAAAACATTACAATGATTTAATTCAGGAAAATATGGAATATCAAACAAATGGACTAAAATCTGAGGCGGGATGCTGCTGTGGGGGATGCTTTTGCTCATCAACACATTTAAAAGAATCATTCATTGGATCATTAAGAGAATATTGGCCCCAACATAATAAATAAAAAACTCAGCCATTGGTTTTACTGAGTTTGAACGAGTATCATCCAGATTCTTTGATTTTGATGCATTTTTCCCAAATGATAACAATAATTAATATTCCCAAATGTTCTAGAGTAGCTTGCATTGAAATATTGTGATTTTGTAGATGAAACCAGAGAGAAATAAAAAAAGTGAAGTGAGGACATGATAAGAAATTATTCATCGTGAAACAGGAGGAAAATCTTGGCACTTGAAGCCTAGCTAAGAACTTTTCTACAGTGTTTCTTTTTGTATGAAATCCCAGATTCTTTGCATTTGTTTAAGATTTGTCAAAAAAAGGGGGGGGGGGGGAATCCCATTTTGTTGGAAAATGTTTGATTCTTTTCCAAGGCAGATCTAAAGGATGCTGGGGAAAACCAAGAAGAAGAAGAAAAAAATTCAAACAAAGGACAGTCCAGACTCTCATGTTGGGCAACGTTCATGTGGATTTGACAAAGAGAACATCTCAGAGCCACTCAACCTGAAGACTTACAGCAGGACACTTGCCCCCCCCCCCCAGCAAATAGTTTCTCCTTTAGGGATCTCCTCTTATTATTGCATGACTTGCCCTCACTGGATCATCTCATAATTTCCTTTGACTCCACACTACTCACGTGGGGCTCTGCAAGGGACCTCTTCCTGAATATGAAGTTCAATTTCAATGGTATTAGCCTATTACATAACAGAGGAGGTTTGCAGTGGGGGTGGGGGGTTAAAGGAAGTTGCTGTGCACTTGGTCCCAGATCAAACAGAGCTTCTGTCTTAAAAAAACTCAACCTCAATGGAGCAAAAGAATTAAAGCCTGGACGCTCTTAGTAATTATGGAGAGGAGAGGGAAACCCTGAACTCCGGGCAGAGGAGGATAACTGGGGAGATGGGTTCAGTCCTCATATGATCGTCAGTGAATCTCAAAGCTGTCATTAAGTTAGAGAGTCAGACGATGACTAGCGGTCACAGCCCTGTGCCCCCCCACCCCGACATGGCAGCGCTCCGTCAGGTGTGATGAGCGCCTGCTCTCATGTGAGCTGACACCCGGGGCTCAGCTGAGCTGGCAAGGGACCAGAGCACGGCAACACCTGGAAGCCTGAAGTCACGCCATCCAGACGGCAGGGAAGTGGCCAGTGATGGCCGTGACCCCCCCACACCAGGGCTAGCTCTGGTCTGCCCCCTGACTTGTAATAAGAGCAATAAGAAGCCGAATTACCAAAAAGAAATGAATCCGAAACAAAATACTATAGTCTAAAAATGGCATAAAACTACCACAGAGACCACAGAATGAAACTAAATGACCCAAAAACACACAAGAAAGGAGGATGACCACAAAGAAACACAGTAGTTACACAGCTGTGAGAAAAAAAAGTCACAATAAATCTAAAACTGAAATAGAATGATACAAGAAACATAAAGTAAGCCAATAGAAATTAATCAAACGCAAAGACAAAGATATAACAGCCCCAAAAAGAAACAACATAACTATGGAAAGAGGACAAATAACCACAAAGAGACACAAATAGACCCCCCGAAACCCAATTACACATGAAATACAACAAAATCAAGATTAAAAAAGCTACCTTGTGCAGTGTAGACCAGCTCGCTGTAGACGGAGGCAGGGACGATGGGGCTGGGCAGGTCCTGCAGGAAACCTCTGAGGGCATCGGTCAGAGAAACCACGTCGTACTGGTCCAAGTCCGCTGAGTTGGGGTCTGAGGGGAGACACAGAATGAAGCGGTGATGACACAAACTAAGGTTCTAGTCACCATGACTGACACCTGTCCTCTGGAGGGATGACAACAGACATCTATGCAAGGTCTTTTGTGCATTTCTGCTCTAATTTGTCCTCTTGGTGGTCAGTTTGTGTGTTTATGGTCTAATTATGTTCTTTTTGAGCTCAGTTTGTGTCTTCTTGTTGTACTTTAGTGGTGGTCGGCTTTGTGCATTTTTGGTCTAATTTAGTTTGTTTTGTGCTCTGTGCGTTCCTGGTAGATTTTCTTGAGGTGAGCTGTGTATCAGTGGTGGCGTTTTGCTGATAGCTGTGTAACTGCTGCGCTTCTTTGTGATCACTTTTCCTCTTCTGGGTTACAGTTTGTGGATGTTAACCGTTTATTGTATTGATAATCTTCTCTCTAGAGGGACAAATGTGCATGGTGAGTCCGGGTCAGTGGGCAGAGTCTCATGTTGGGCCGTTTCTGGGAAGCTGGAGGCTTGCTGATAACACAGATGTAGAGGTGTGTACTCTGCACGCTGTCAGACTAAACAGCTGATAGCCGGCCTCTGTGAGGCTGCAGTTTACACAAGGACGAGCACAGGCCGCCATGCGGGACCGTCCCGCCCTCCTCCAGTTTTCCGCAGCCTGCCTCCTTCACGCTCCGGTGTCCAGTTTGCCTCTGCCTCCTCTTTTAAGAGCACCTGCCCCCAAAAACCTCTGGGCTCAGAGTGCCTGTGAAGCCCCACTGATTCATGAAGCCAGCCAATCACCACTGATCAGCCACATTCAGCTGGTATTATCAGGGATGAGTCTGAGGTTTCATTGTCATGCCGACAGAACCCGGAGCCCCCAACCTCTGTATGTTCCTGTCATTAAGATGTCAGACTCCATTTGTTTCCTGTCATTCCTGAACAGAAACAATAGCGTTGGTGGTTGAATGTTCCGCTTGATGTATTTCTGACATCTTTGGGGAGAAAAAGGTGGAACCGGAGGCTTGAAATGCTTGGAATCCTCACTGAATGGCGAATTACTGACACAAATCTCACAGAAACACAAAAACTGACTGAATATATGAAATCATCAAATGAGATACAAATTGAACATAAAGAGGGAATTTCTTTTACTGGAAACACACAAAACTAACACAAAAGATGAAAAAAATGAACAAATCCACAAACACCTGGAGGACTGGAGCTGGTGGAGGAGCCCAGTCAAAGTCCATGTGGGATTCAGGAGATTCAGAGACTGATCACACAAAAGTTTCATCAAAAGCAAGTCTGAGTGAAACGCCAGAAACTCTGTGGAACTTAATGACAAGAGAAACTACCAGAAATAAGACAAAAACAATCAGAGAAATAATGGAAGCTGTTATAAAGACCAAAGATATGACGTTTAAGGGTTATCATGAGAAGAGTAGGAGCCTTTAGCTGCTTCCCTTTGAAACAGAAGTTAGGGTCAAACAGTTTTTTAAAGATTTCTCAGACTACAGGGTGTTTTCTTGTGTTTCTGGCTAGCTCGGCGGCCGGTCTGACGGCAGCGTGTCGGGCTCTGACTGGACCTCTGAGCATGAGGCTGGACATGGTGCTGGCTGTCATGTGTTTGCTGTGATTTCAAACAGGGGATTCAGAGAGGCGGCCATGACAAAAAGCTGCTGTGAAGGACACATTTGGCCGCCGTTCCCACGGCAGGGGGAAAATGGAGCGATTGTTCAGGGGAAATGCACATGACCGCTTTGAAGTCGCTGGCTTCATTATTTACGACTGAGAAGAATAGACAAACACAGTGTGGACAGAAATGAGTCAAACTTTACAAGGATGCAGCTCGGTGCCATCACTGCGCCAGCTTTTACTCCAGGACAAGCAGCTGGTTGTCTCTCCTCGGGCCTTCTGGGCATCAGAAGCAATCCGGCAAGCTGCTGTTGGGCCACATCCCTGCTGCGGGCGGGGCGGGGTGACCAGGAGGGCCATGGGACGCACCACAGGTGAGGACAGTTTAGACCTCTCACAGTATCTTCTCTGTTATCCAACAGGGGGAAACGCCAGGTTAGTGTCAGCACAATAGCCAAACCCAAATCAAATGACCTTATCAAGTTTCATCTCCCTAAAACAGGAGCTCAGGAAAGTCTGTGTTTATGGGTTTAACGGCTTCAGGAGCTCGGGTGTCCTGACTGATGACCCCTGAGCATGTGGCCTCTGCTGCCCGGCAATGCTGCCCCGCACTGTTCAACATAAGGAAGATCAGCCTGAACAAGCACTCCAGCTCCCAGTTTGGTCCCTGCTCATTAGGCACCCTGAATGCGCCAACACCCTCCTAAAGGGTCTCCTAACGGCCTCCTAACGGGGTGCCATATGCGTCTCCTAAAGGCCCTCCTAACGGCTCTCCTGGTTTGTGTGATCAAATCACTGCAGATGGTCCATAATCGAAAGACACAAACCCAATGACAGGAACCAATTTAAAGGAACCAAAGGGCAGGAACCAAAAGACATGACCTTATAACAGGAACCAAAACACAGAGACCCAATGACAGGAACCAAATTAAAGGAACCAAAGGCTAGGAACAATAAGAAAGGACCTTTTGTAGCAGGAACCAAATGGCAGGGACCAAAAGTTTCCTGCTTTCTGGATCTCAGATCTCCCTCAAAGGGCTAATGTCACCACCCCCCTCCTCCTCTGTTCATGGAGCTGCTCTGGCTACCTGTGGCTGCCCGGCTCAAATACAAATCACTGATACCGCCCATTAAGTGACCTCTGGGTCTGGGTCTGCTCCCAGCCCCCTCAGAGCTCCCAGAGAGCTCCTTTAGTACTTTGGCTTCAGTTTTCCTGTCCTGGCCGTGCTTTTGGTTGGGTCTGCATTAGACCCTCTGCTCCCCACACCCACCTCCCACCGTTACAGATCTTAACTTCAGCTGGCCTGCGCGCATGCCTGTGGGTAGGCATCTTAGCTAACAGCTACAGGAGAGGCCAGAGTCTGCAACGAGAGCCGACATTGATCAGAGGTGAATCCAGGAGGAAGGCCGACATACTCTGGCATCACCTCCCATCTCTTTGCTCAGCTTAGCACTTAATCAGTGTGACCTGAGCCACACAAAGCTGCACACTCCTCTGTCCACTCCTGCTCAAATAGATCATTATTGATTATCACTTCATGTTTACGTCAGGGTACTGATGCAGTGACAGGTTCGGGCATATTCTTCTAATCTTTCTCCCCAGGGAGCAGCTTCCCCCTGTCGCCTCACCTCTGATCTATGGCCCTGTTCCCGGACACGGCTCCTCCTTTCATCAGCTCTGCATTCCTCTTCCTCCTCCACTTTTATCCAATCCCGCTCTCTTGTTTTTACCCACATCATCCACAGATCACACTCTGGTGCGCATTCCTTTTTCACACGCCATCCATCCATCAGTTAATCAAAGCCCGCTCTGACACGGGCTGTGGATAAGCTGACAGCAGTACGTGGGGATGGATGGATGGATGGATGGATGGATGGATGGATGGATGCATGCATGGATGGATGGATGGATGGATGGATGGATGGATGGATGGATGGATGGATGGATGGATGGATGGATGGATGGATGGACGGACGGACGGACGGATGGATGGACGGATGGACGGACGGATGGACGGACGAATAGGAGCATGGAGGAGAGCCAGTTATTGACCAGCATCTCCACTGATTGGCTTCTGAGGTGTATATGACTTAGCTTCCAGGCGGAAGGGCACATGGGAGGGTTTCTGTTGGGACAACGTTGTATTTTATCTCAGGACGTGATTTAAAGAGGAGGAGGAAAGCCAGGTTGCTCTTTTTCATAGAACAATTGGTGCCGCTAACCCCACAAGCAGGCCCACCTTCCACATCTCACTGCATCCAGAGTTCTCAATCAGAGCTTTAGGGGGTCATTAAGGGAAAAAAAGCACTTCAAAAATTCCTCAAACAGACACTAGCTTCCTCTACAGAGGAAAAAAAAGGCTTCATGTCACATCATTAAGAGTGTGCTGCTTTTATGTGAAATCAGACTGCAGAGGTGCAGCAGATCTACAGAGGCCTCGTCGGGGAACCCGTCTTTCTGCCTCAACCATCTCTGCTATAGAATCCAGCTGTGACATAAGGAAACCTGAGCCACAGGAAATTTGAAGGACAAAACGCCCCCTCTGCCCCATATGCAACGATGGCAGTGCGGTTTAATCAGATAAAGCTGCTCTTAAAGGCAACAGGCAAAACGCCCCGTTCATCCCTGTGCATTGTGTGCGTCTGACATGTGTGCGGCTGGAGAGCGAGTGTGTGCCCCGGCTGCCGTGTTCCAATAAGAATCTCATTACAGTGGGAAAGCCGAGCGATCCTCGGCTCTCACCAGCATTACAGCAATCGGATTCAGTTGAACAAGCAATTTTCAGGAGAAAAACTGCTACGCAAAACCGTCGGATTCGTGGAAACGCCGGTCCGGCTGATCATACAGCAGCGATTAAACCAAAGCTGGGAGTTAGACACAGAGGGGGAGAATTAGCTGTCAAAGAATGAAGAGACAATAAAGATTCTCATTTAAATCTGCGCCGTTTGGGAGAAGAGCTGCCACTCCACAAAGCAGCTGGCATGAAATTAATCACCAGCGGGGTTCTGGTGACTTGTTAATGTGTTGTTAATGTGGCAAAGTATTATTAGATCCAACATGGCAGCAGGCAGTAATTCAGCTAAGGCAAAACACAATCATCTTCCTGGGCAAACGCTGAGAGTCTGATATGGATTACTGAATTCAGCCAAGGGTGAACATGAGTTGTACACATAAACCCAGATCATGCAGCTCAAAGTAAATGACATCTGACATGTGTTCTCTCTGTGATAATGCTTTAAGTTGAGGATGTATGAGGCACAACAGCTGTTTGTGATGCAGAGGAATACGCTGCATGAAGACAGGCCTGTAACATGAGCTGAGGCCCGGCGTGCTCCAGGGAAATCACAGATCCATGCTCCCATATTGTTCATGTAAAACAGAGATGATTACCTCAAACCTCTGATGCTTCTATCCAGAATACCAACTACAAACATGCACTGGCGCAAAGCTGAGTTGTAATTATTCTGACTATTAAGATGTTCCTCACATTTTTCTAAGATTTATCAAACAACCAACTCCATACTTGAAACCGTCAGAGGCAATGCCCCTTTTTAATGTGAACTGAATGCTTTCTGACACGAAAAACACATCCTCCCCGTCTTCTGCCTTCCCAGAACAATCCAAACTGTGTGCACTTTATTTCCCATTTTCAGCTACCAAACAGCAGCAGTGAAGCACAAGAAGCACAACAAATGCTACTGAGACACTGTTAGCTCGCTATTGTTAGTGAGCAAAGTTTAAAGAGGACACCACATAAATGATTTTCTGCCTCTTTTTACACCAACTTCATGGTTTGGGGAAATTCTAAACAAAGTAAGAAGTTTAGGTGCAGTAACCCACTGAGCAAAAGTTGTATTTTTCTCAAGGTTTAAAAACAGTTTACATAAAAGAAATAAATAAATAAATTCTGGATGTGCACAATCACAGAGAGAACAGTTAATATTCAAGGACACTTTAGGTTCGTGTGCATTTGCTGGAAAATGTTCCTCCCTTTCTTTGCAGATGTCACCACTGCTTTTACCAAGCAGGTAATGTGCATTCATAATATCTTTTTGTGTTTTTGAGTGATGAAAATAATCTATTTTACTGGGTTGGAAGTTTAGTTTTTATCCAACACACAAAATAAAAACCTGAATAAAGTATGTGACCTTTGGGGAAATGACCATTCACCAGTGGGCTGAATGTGGTTGTTCTGACCTGATGATCTGAGCAATGCCAACATTGCTTAAAAAAAAAATTCCCCCAATACATGTGTCTTTAAAACATCATTAACTGAAATATATTAATAATGTCTAGTTTTTCTGTGTAGCTTCTGGTGACATATATTCCTCAAAAGGGTTAAATATATCTAATGTTCTCATGAGGCTTCCAGGGTTCAGAGAGGGTCTATGCTTGGTCCTCGGGGTGAAAAGCTCCCTCTAAGTCATGTCATTTATTTAGTTTCTGAACAAAGATAAAGAGCTGCCATCACAGAAGCCTTGTGTCTGTGTGGAGCAGTGTGAGTTAGCAGGCACATTCTTGTGTTGGTGAACTCATTCCCCTTTCCATCACACCACAAGTCCTTGGAATTCCACTCCCAATCGCACATATATACACGCCAATGTCAAAACATGGCCTGAGAGCTGCAGACAGGGGCAGAATGAAGAGGATTAAATAAGAGACGAGAAAGAGGTGGAGAACTTCTCATAAAGCGGCGCAGGCAGAGGAAAAGAAAGTTCATCCAGAGGCCAGAATATAATAATAGGTTAGAGAGACTTGGCATTGAAGGATAAATCGCATTTTTCAAAAAGATCTGGTTTTGGTCTGTCAGCTTCACAGACTCAGCATCCTGCATTCATTCATGCAGCTTATGTTTCATTTTTCATTGTCAGATTTAAAAAGTCCTGCCAGTTCTTAGTTGGCACAAAGAGCAAAAAACTTTTAGTCTGAATCAGGATTCCTCAGAATTATTCAACTTTTGTAGGGGGAGCACTGTTTTCTGTGTTTGGGTTTACACTCTCCATCACTTGTGCCCCAGAACCAACCCCAACATGCAGGGGTGGCTGCATCGATCCCCGTACTGGCATCAGATCTGGTACTGGCGGTGACTGGGAAGAACCCAAAATTCCCAGAATCCATCCCAACCAACAAAGACGTAAAAGATCTGGGTAGCTCTTGGTAATCATTTGCCTAGATCTAGTAGTTTTGTGTCAGCCCAGACTGGGGACGCCAGTCGGCTCAAAAATCCCCTAAACAGTCAAACATTTAAATGCTGATTTTGGAGAACAAGTTGCATCTTTACATCCAGAGACGAAAAGAAGCAGTGACCGGACGAGCTGAGAAGAGAAGTGCACCGCCGAACCCGGTGTGCGAGTTTCCACCAGACGGCGGAGCGGCGGGTGGCGCCCGGCCGCTCGCCTTCCAGCACAACATATGGCACCGACAAGCATCGGAGACAGGAAGTCAGCACACGGCCCAGACGAGCGGAGCACGCACGTGACACGGATGCATTTAAAGAGCAACCCACACCCCCACCTGGGAAGCTGCCTCTGAGGATGGAGGGTCCTGAACATTTCCAGATCAGCTCTGACTTCTGTCTGAATCTGAATCCATTTGCTGCTCTGACACGCCCACACCCTGACAAAACCCTCCCAAATCTTCCATATAAACACCTCCTAACTTATATAAACTCATCCCATTATATTACAATAAGATGAGGCAATAAAGTAGTACAATTCCAATACTAAATGACTATTTCCCACCACCCCACTCCACTGACCGCTTGGCTACCTCCCAAGGTTTCCCCGTTTCCTGGGGAAACCTTTAGCCGGTACACCCTGGAGACCGAGGCTGGTGAGTGCAACTTCACACACACACTTTGATTCCCCTGTATCCACACTTGGTGCACAACCCACTCATTAGACAGTCCTCTAAGTATTTCCCTTACCACACAAAGACTTTCTACATGCAGGTGGAACCATGTGGCCACCTCCACATTTAACATGAACGCAGGACCCTGTCAATAAGTTATAATTAGATCTATGCAGAGTGTGAAAAAAGGCAATGTGCAAATAATCTTGCGCAAATCCAATAAAGTACAAAAGCTTTACTAAAAGTTTCTGTGTCACTACTCCTTATCTAGACCACCAACCAAAGTGCACGGTGCCATATTAACACAAATTCCAGTGAACGAACTGCTCTTCATTGCATTCAGGAAAAAAATGGTAAAAAAAATAATAGCAAACTTAGTTTGCATAATTTACTTCCCGTTTGTTTATTGCGGTTCAGTGCCCCCCCCTTTTTTTGTAATCACTGAGCTGTAGCCCAAGCTCATGGAAAAGCAATATATCCCATTGCACTGCACAGGTCCGAGGAAACAGAAGGCCACGTGTTGGTTGTTCATACTTTCATTCGGTTTCTACACAGTGACAGCTGCTGTGCTGCTTCCACCTCTGACGAGTCCACAGTGTAAGCTTCAGTCTGAGACAAACGTGGTTCACACAGAGTCGGAGGTTAAACAGAAACTCCTGTGTGGACGGGTCAGTGGAGCCCTGTGACCTTGCCTAATTTCAGCACACAGGCCGGAGGTATTCCAGTTGGCTACCTGGGAGAATCCCACCTGCAGGAGGCATCATTAGGGTCCTCTGCACTGAGAAATGGGGATTTGGGACAAACACTTTGCTTACTGCATAGATGTTTCAGCGTTTCAGAAAATATGGGGTGTAAATGCTGAGATCCGTTAGAAACAGACTAAAACGCATCCAGAGCAAACCAATCCCGAGCACAGGCAGAGGGAACAGAGGTGACCACCGGTCTCCCCATCAGAGGCAGGTTCACCAAACAGCTGAATCACCCAGGCTCTCCTTTGTTCACTCAGAGTGTAAAAAACACGGCCTCTAATAGGTTATTGACGGGCGCCATAGGAAGACGATGACATCACCTCTGACCAATAGCAAAGGAGACGCCAGGAGACGAGCGGCAGGACGGAGCAAAAGAATGGAGGGATGCAGATGGACGATAAAAAGGAGAGAAAGATGGTGCAGAAGACTGCCTTTAATTTGTGTTTTGCTGATCTCAGCGGCTCCTGTCAGCGATGTAAGGGGGGGGGGGGCACGAACAGGAAGTGATGAATGAGTGAATAAAAGGGGCGGAAAAAGAGATGGAAGATGAGAAGGGACGGCAGAGGGAGAGAATGAGGACTACATAAAAGAGACGCAGTGAAATAAAGATAATTTAACGGTTCCACGGCTGCAGATTGGCTGATGGGGTATTAAAGGCCAGCGCTTAACAGATTGGACGGGAGGAAGGAAGAGTTCCTCTGTCTGTCTGAAGTGATCCATCAGGGTTGGGGGTTCAAGCTATGCGGATTAAAGTTTGAGGACTGATTGCAATACCAAAGTCATTGATCAGGAATGGGAGGCTGAGTCAGAGCGGAGCCAGCTCAGGACACCTGCTGCTGCCTGTCGGGCTGGAGGGTCTACAGGTGGAAATTTGAAGCAAACCCAAGACCCATGATTTTGTGACTCTGGGCATCAGCTGACCTCAGAATCCAACATGGCCGTCCCACAGCTGCAGAAATAAACTTTATCTACATGTCTGTCAGTCTGTAGCTCAGAGAATCAGTTACAAACACATTGAGCAGGTATGGCTGTAAGCACGGTGGGGGAGGAAAGATGATCTGGGCTGTTTTCTGTCCATCTAGAGAGGCTGAAAGTGTAAAGTCTGACCCAATCAGGTGGAGCTAAGACTAACTCCTGCCTGGTGTGTGTCCGTCTCTGCTTCCTGATAATAAACCAAACTAAATGGCCCTGATCTGTGCTCTGTGGATGATTTCAGGGGCCTGAGTGTAGCTCTAAGAGCCTCCAACAATCCTTCAGAACTACATGTTTTAGCAATTATAATAAAGCAGCCCAGCCTCTGTGTTTCTCACTGGTTCAGCAACACATTTACAGCAATAATGCAAACAGCTCCATCAGTAAAAAAGGAATCTGATTTAATCAGCAAAATCGTTTGTTTGAGGTAAAAAAAGGAACAAATGCAGGCAGAGGCAGGTTTTCTTCTGTGAGTGTTTTAACTCAGCATCCTCCTCTTCTGTGGAGACTCACAAACAGAGTTACCGGGCCAACGCTGAGCAGAGCCAACCAGCTAAAAATGGTGAGCTGTCTCCATGGCAACGTCCGGGCCGTGTACCAATTGCAGGTCAACTCGGTGACGTAATGTTCTGGAAAGCTTTCAGTGTCTGTGCGAATGTCACACACACGCACCAAAAATGCTCCGCGTCCACCGAGTGGAAATGGCGTCCACATGCGGCCCAAACGCATCGTCCATCCACCCACCCACCCCAGCGTCCTGTGGCACAACCTGACCCCAACTCAGGTCAGACGCCCTCATAACGATTCTCCGATAAGCTCTCTGACCACAGAACTTAACTTTTACTTTAAAATACCTGTTGTAAAGAGGTATGAAATGCCACTAAAAGACCTAAAAAGAGGAGGAAATAACAGAAAGATGAAGATGATTCTGTCCCAAAGCACACAAACTGAACCCCTTTTCCTCCACGAGGGCTTTGACCAAGTCAGACAATTAATCTTGATCAACTGAATCTGTTAACTGTAAAGAGCTGAAACCATTTCAGGTTTTCACAAAGTCGAATCGTAAGCGCTGAGAGAAGAAAAATAAAGATCAGAACCTGGCAAAACTGATTTGCAGTGCAGTGACTTTACAGACTGGGTTTTGGACATGTGGTTTCCACATCCGAGCAGACAGAGGCAGGCCTCTCTGTGAGACGTTTGTCCGTCCATAGCGTTGTCCTCCAGCGTCCACACCGAGCGTCAGCACAGATCAGCCAGCGCGCCGCTCCTCATACATGTTCCATAGAATCTGTCCACCCCTGTTAGCTCCCTTCTACATAAAGCCAACGTGACCGCAGAATTCTCTGAATTTTCCACTCTGACGTGGGCCGCAGTTCTCCCCAGCAGCCCCCTTTATGTCTCAACATATATGTGGGTGTGCATGTCAAGCATGCATGCTAAATTCCTCTGAGAGCCTGCACGTCAGCTCCTTTAAGTCAGCTACTCTGGGTGTATCTTAATGGGAGCTGAGCCCCCACTCCTGTCCAGGTGTGTGTGTGTGTCTGTCGAATAAACTTCCTGTAAAGCCAACTTTGTATCAATTAAAACAAAAGATCAAGTTCAAAATATAACTTTAAGCAAGAAAGATGTGTTGCTTTCACAACCGTCCTCCATGCTGGGCTCCACAATCAAAGCAGTGCAATCCAGGAACCGGGAACAGGAACCAAAAGACAGGAACCAACAAACAGGAACCAAATCCAAGGCCCCAAATACAGGAACCAAACATCAGGAACCAAAACACAGGAAGAAAATAATAAATACCAAATATCAGCGAGGAAAAGACAGGAACCAAACGAACAACAGGAACCAAATATCAGGAATATTTGGATCTCTAACTAACCTCTAACTGTAACCTTTTTTTGCCCCTGAACAAACCAAGCTAAAGATCAGTTCTCCCCCAGCCTCCTGGTGTTAGAGCTGCTTACACTCTTGTCTAAATGTTCTCTCATTGATTCTCCTGTTTGCTCATTAACCTCTCTGGAAGTGAAATGGAAACGGAAAGATGAAGACAGCAGCTTTTAGCTGGTCAGAAAATCTGAAATATGAGAACTGAGCAACTTGTTGGTGTTAAAAACTCCTGGCCGTAGTCTTCTGGTGTCACCCCTCTTTCTTGAGGAAAGAATCATGCACAAAGGCCTTGTTTTCTGTATCAATTTGACGGAAAAGTTGCTCTTTTGAATATCACTGAGTAACAAACGAGGAAATAGTCCACCTTAAATCATGTTGATACCTGATTTTAAAGAGGAATTTGTGCTGTTAGTTATGTACAAACACAGAGCTGTTCCTATTGAATAGCATATCTGGACGTTTTGGTCATTTGCTGACCCTCCAGGCCTCTGTGGGGGCCTCTGTGGGGGCCTCCGTGGGGGGGCCTCAGACCGGAGAGGGCCTATCCGGAGGCAGACTCAGCCACAGCAGGCTGAGCTTCCCCCCAGAGTCGGGAAGAGGAGCAGGAATTCCTCCTTCCTCACCTCTCCTCTGGCTGGAGTCAGATTTTGGGAATTCCCTTCTGCTTCCTCCCAAAATAAGCAGCAGAGTCAGAGCTCTCTCTGCTGGTACCAAACCTGAACTTCAACCACTGAAAGTTGGCCAACTTTTCCGCAGTGTGGGAGGCGAGCACAGACGCAGAGCACAAGCTCACGTCGGTTCAGCACCTCGGAGCCCGTTTGGGGAGCTGTTTATTCTAAAAACCTCAGTTTTTATCCAGTACAGACAAAAGAAAAACAGCTAAATGGTTGGTTCTGGCTGTTAACACAGACTTGCTTTGGATGAAAATTTTGTGTGATCAGTCTCTGAATCTCCTGAATCCCACATGGACTTTGACTGGGCTCCTCCAGGTGTTTGTGGTGCAGCTCTTCTTCCCCTTTTATGGTCATTTTGTGTGTTTCTGGATATATGTAGCCAATCTTTTACTCATTTTATGGCATTTCTTGGTTACACTATGCTTCTTTTTGGTTATTTTGCGCCTTTTATGTATTTTTTTTTGTTTATCTCTAGATAAAAATAGTCTCTCTGTGGCTTTTTAATGTTCCTGTGGGGTTTTTGTACACCTTTGTGTTGGTTTTTTGTTGTTTCGTTATTTGTTATTGGTTTTTTGTGTCTTTTATCCACTAATTTTATGTCTAATGAATTTCTTTTTCGATATTTTTCATAGTTCTACACTCGTTCTATATTTATTTTCTATAGTTTTATGTCTTTATTGGATTCCAACTCCCCCTTTTCTCCCCTAATCCTAGCCAACTCACTGGGCTTCTGTCAGAAGTCAGAAATGTATCAAGCAGAAAATTCAACTATTAAAACTATATTTTTTCTGCTGCTAATACGTGAAAGAAATATACATATATTTTCCCGCTAATAATTCACTTTTCTGCTCAGTTTTCTGTGTTATTTTTTTTTATTTAAATCAGATTACTTCTTTATTTTGTTGTTTTTCCTGGATCTATACCCGTGTATTAACTTAAGGCTGCTGTGATTTGTTTACTTTTTCACACACTCCTTCAAACAAATCACATTTTATGTAAATATTCTTGGTTTGGGGATTTCAGATCACAGCTTGGCTGTCAGCTCTCTGAGGCCTTTTCATAGCCCAGAGCACTAAGATGTTAATGAAAGCAGACGTTCACCTGAGTCCAGAGCCTGCCGGAGCTCCACGGGTCCACACGAGGCCGGAGGGCTTCGATACAGACACTCACTGTTCAGACCTGCAGAAGAGGCCGCAAATCAGCCAAAACATACCCCGTCTTGTTTTTTAATGCCAAACGCTGTGCACAAATATGTCCTCCACTTGTCCAGTTTCCTCAAATGTTTTAAGAACACACTGCAGACCATGCTGAGATATGCCAAGTTTTCAGCTAATAGCTCTTTGGGAATCAGCTTTTTCCTGCCTTCAAAAATCCATTTTTCTGACTGTCAAATAAAATGAAATATCTTTGACATTTATCATAAACTACAGAAACAGGAACAAACTATGTGTCTTTGTGACAGGCTGCTGGTGACAAAGAGCCTAAAGATCCAATTTAAACTGCTTCTTTGCTAAGTTGTCTGACATAACACTGGCTCATCCCTTGAGTTACGGGCTTTTTTCTGTCTGAATTAAGTGGCTTAAAGAAAAAACACAGTGTTATGACGATGCTCTGCGACAAGAACTGGACTGAAAATGAGAGAAACAGCAGGAAAACTCTGAAATGGCTTCAGAAAGCTGCAGAACTTCTGCTCACCGTGTTTCTCGATGGCCTCGATGAGTCTCCAAACCACCATGGCTGCCGCCTCCACACCTGAAACACAGAGTCTATCATCAGGAGCTGCTTTGGTGCAGAAACCAGGCTCCTGTTTGCATCCCTGCAGAGGGGGGGGGGGGGGGGGGTGACACTTTATCTCAGCCATGACAAAACAGAACTCAGGCTTCAGGTTCAGCTCTGGTTCAGTTCTGAGCACCATGTGGGGCTTTTCCACCCGGACTTACTCAGCTCTACTGCACTCAGTTTGGGTCGGTTTTCTCATTACAAGTGGGTTCATTACAGAAAGACAGACAATTGAACAGTCAAGATGATAATCTTTTATTAGTAGTTGTTTGGGGAATATTGTGAGGAGATTTGTGATGGACACGGATGGATTGATGGTGAATATAGAAGAGAAATGTTTGAGTCTTTTACTTAAATTGCGAGACTGAATTAGATCAGTGTGTCATAAGCAGGCCTGTGCAGAGCTTGACGATGTTTTGAATAATCTATTTAATGTGAAAACATCTAAAAAAAAAAAACCTTAAGTATACCTTCATTAAAAATGGATTGCACCAGGAACAGACACAGTTCCGTCCATCCGTTCATTTTCAACACTGTGTATACCTGGAAGGGTAATGGGGGGGTGGGGTTGGAGCCCATCCCAGCTGTCACTGGGCATGGGGGGGGGGGGGCACCTGGACAGGTTGGTCCATCAAACTGAGGAGGAGCATCTGGACCTAGCATGGAGGTTCTTGGTGAGGAACGCTGCAGGGAGCAGGAAGGCGGGAGGCGTGCTGCTGCAAGAGCTCAGAGCCTGACAGCTCACTCTCAGATCCTGGATAGGGAGACCCGTCTCATCTCGTATGTCACCACGTCTCAAGATCGGCATATCATCTTAGAGACGTGGGGACGCTTTGAACGGCGCCCTGACTGCTGAAGAACGAACTCCTCGGGCGGAAAGTCACACGTCTTCACATGGTCCCAGATTTCTGCAGTTCGACATCTCTGAAGTAAAAGCTGGTCTTCTTTCTTTGTTAACTGCCCTCCTTCATTCATCCTGCCCTCCTCATCGCCCAGCTCGCTCCTTTTGACAACAAACCCAGTCACATGACCACAGTTAAAGGTACAGAGCCTCCATCACAATGGTCTGCAGGAGGAGAGCACAAAGGAAGGAAGGAGGAAAAGAAAGTGTGAGAAA
This sequence comes from Menidia beryllina, assembly GCA_013363375.1. Classification (NCBI taxonomy): domain Eukaryota; kingdom Metazoa; phylum Chordata; class Actinopteri; order Atheriniformes; family Atherinopsidae; genus Menidia; species Menidia beryllina. The sequence goes on along the minus strand of JABUIW010000023.1, from coordinate 11,467,831 downwards.
CCACGTGAGGGAGAGAAGAAAAGCATAAAACAAGGGGAAGAGACCAGCAGCAGGGAACACAAGAAGAGGGGAGGGTGAATAGAGGAGAAGAAAAAACAAAGGGACAGAAATGCAATGAAAAATGAAGACAAAAGAGAGAGAGAATGAAAAATAGAGGGAGGAAAAGAAAAGTGAAGAATGGAAAGAGGAAGACAAAAGCAAACAGAGAAGAGGAGAAAAAACGAGGACGACTGAAAAGAAACCAGAAGAAAATGTACAGCAACAAAAAGAAAGAATACGAATAGGACAAAGAAAAGAGGAGGATGAGACAGAGGAACAGAAAGAACAGAAGAAAAGAGATGATCACGAAGAGAACAGAAGAGGACAATGTCCAAAATAAGAAAAAAAAGACAAAAGAGAGGGAGAAAATATTTAAAACAGACAAGAAGGAAAGAACAAAGAAAACTCTGAAAGAAAAGAACCAAAGAAGAGAACCAGTAAAAATAAAAGGAAGAATAAAAGAAGCTGCTGAAGCAGAAAGCAGAGAGGACGAAACATGAGAGAAGAAACGAGACGGAAAAGAGATTAAATGCATAACAAAAGACACACGAGAAGAAGAAAAGGGAAGAGAGGAAGAAGAATGATGCTGAGAACCCAAACGTGTGTGACCCAGCACACAGTGTGTGTGTGCATGTGTGTGTGTGTGTGTGTGTGTCGCACACATTTCGATCAGCATTGTTAGAAAATGATTTATTGATCAGCAGAGAGTTGCGGTTATGAAGCAGAGCCGCCTCACTTTCCCCTCTGAAGCCCAAACGCACACATCAGAGCGTGATGGAGATAAGAAAGTGGAGCTCCTCCAGAGCAGGCGCTCGCCGCCCGCGGGCGCCGCCGATAAGACGGATATTAGGAAATCCTCTTGATGAATAATGAATTACACTTAGGTTGAACATTTAGGCGCACAGAGCGTTAAAGTGGAAATTCATCTAAATCTTATGTTCGCACACACTTAGCAGCAGGCTTGATCTGCACTCTCACAGAGATCTGGGGTTGGTGGCGTTGGTGGTGGTGGTGGTGGTGGTGGTGGTGGCGGCGGTGGCGGCAGGTCCTGCAGAGAGCTGCCGGGCCACGAGGGGGCGGCGGGCTGATCACAGCCCGTATTTTGATTCAAACGGCATGTTGGAAGTACTGAGAGAGAGCTAAAGTTTAAGGCGGATGTGCCGGTGGTGACATCACCGGTGTTATCGCTGCATGGCAGCCATCTTGGATTCTGCATCCTCTAGCAAACAATGGACACTGATTTCCACATTTCTCCCTCAGAAGTTCTCCTTTCTGACCCTTTTCTGAGTCTATAAGGTCAGCGGTGAACACAGCTGCTCCAGGTCCTGGTCTCTGTTCCCGTTTCAGTCGTTTCAGCCTCATTTAAACACAGAAATCAGTCGGAGGAAGAAGCAAGAAACGGCCTGTAGAAGGAGGGCTGGAGCTCAGAGGGCTCAGCATCTGTGGCCATAATCCCCAGCTGAGGTTCCCAGTTAACGCAAATCGGATTCCTCCAAACAGTTTCCAAGCTAATTCTTTGATATGCAATCAGCTCCATGTTCGAAAAGCCCGCTCTTGATCCAACATGGCGGCCGAGTGACGGACACAGCTTTAGAACAGGCCCCCTCAGCCATTACCTGCTGGGGGGCCTCCAGCCTCCACTGCGTGGTAGCTCCTGTGTGTGTGTTTAAGCCCGCGCAGACATCCGGTGGGAGCCCAGCGTTGGAGTTAACAAACCTGACTTGGGTCCATTAACCTGCTGCCACTGGGCTGCAAATAACGCGCGAACGCCGGCGCTCTCCGGAGCCCGGCGGGTGGGTGGGAGGAAAATCGTTACGGACAGATGAGACGACCTGCCGGCTGCCGGACCGTGACGGCCAAATCCGCCCCCGATGTGGGGGATCGGCGGGGATGGCTGCCCCCCCGCCCCTTTGTTTCTTTGTTATGCGCTCCTTCTGCTCTCTCCCGTTGATGTGGTCTGACTTTGTCATTTGAAAAGAGTATGTACGGAACTGGCTGAGTCATTTTCAGCCAGTTACATGAAGAAAACCACAGTTTGGACCCATTAGCTGCAGAAACTGGGGGAACAACATGTCTCTTAGGATGCAGAGCCCCTTTTTTTTACTGGTTTTTCTGTCTGCTCCTGCTTGCTTTAGAAGCTTTGGACACTTGTCCATGCTAGAGAAGAAACCCTGGTTCCACTGATCGACCTCAGAGGAAGATAAGAGGATCCAGCAGAGGAAATCTGTCAACTAAAGTTTTGAAAACGCAGCTAATCGGAGCCACTGCTGAGCTCTTATCAAATCTGTTTTTGTTTTGACGTGTTTGCCCTCCCTCCAGGAAGCCGCTGGGTTCCACTCACTTCAGTGCAGAGGGGAGATTAACTGGCTGGGACTTAAATATCACGTCTGCATTGATTTTTGTCAAAGTGTGTTATAATTGTCCTCTAATTCAAAAGCCATCCCGTGGAGTGTTCCCGTAAACAAGCAGGACCGTTCAGAGTCTCAGCGTGGCCTCCAGGAGGCAGCTACCGTCCACGGCCAAATATCTCCAGACTGTCAGCTTCATCAACAGCTCCTTTACACCATAATAAGACCATGATGCCACACTGAGGAGGGTTTGATGCCTCCTGAAGGCTAATTAATACCAACCTGATTCATATTCCAGAAGACTCTTGGAAAACTGCCTTGGGCAGACTGGGATTTCAAATGGCCTTTAATCAGCAGATCTATTCCTCCTTAATTCAAACATAGCCAAAAGGCAGCTTGCTTCTATGTTTTTGCTCCTCCCTCCTCACACAGGTTGTATGGTTAGAGCTAAACAAGGGGAGACATGCAGCCGAGGCCCGCAGGTCATAACACGTGGGGGGAAAAATATTCTTGGTGAGAATAGGACACGGCTGCGGGTTCAACACACTCCGAGACATTCTGAGGTCTTCCCAGATGTTCGGGATGGTGCTGGTCCTGGTTCTGGTTGTCCTGGGAGAACCAGGATACTCCACCTCTACTGTTCTTTAAAATTCTGGACAGTTATTCTCAGAATTCCTTAAAACTCCCTGTGGCACTGCGAAGTATTCCGGGTTTTGCAGGCAAACCAAACCGATACCATAACACTCACACCACTGTGCTTAAGCATTGGGACACAAAAGTTTTAACTGGCATCAAACATTAGCTTTCACTATCAAAATAACTCAGTTTCAGCTTTATTTGTCCACAGTAGGTTGTTCCAGATGTCCTGACAGACTTATTTTGTGCTGCGGACTTCCTGTAAATCTTGAGGGTTTTGAGATAGTCGGAAACTGCATTCATCTTTGATTTGCTCTTGGGGTGAGCTTGCAGGGACTTAACTGTTTGACCCTTTCACATATAGATCTGAATTTGAAATGTTCGTGATGAACCAGCGGAGAACAAAAAATGTGACCTTCTATAATAACTGCTCTGTTTCCTTAAATGGACATTTTGGTTCTAAATCCACATCTATTCTCCACCGAGTTCAAATGCAAATATCCACACTCTGATCGCTTTAATTAACTAACAGTGTCTGTTCCCATTCATCCAATTTAGGTAAGGAACAGAAATGTGATCCAACAAGGCTGCTTCCCACAATTTTGAGGGAAAATCTGCACTTCAGTGCAAAATATGATGAGAAAGCATCAATAATAACCTTTTTTCTTACATATACGGGAAAATAGGTCTAAAGGCGACATCTTTACTCAAAGCCAACATGCTCAGAGTTTAAATCCCTTCTAAAAACGTTAAAAGTAAACAGAGAAGGGATCCATCTAAAGATAGACTTTTGCTCTGCATGTTTCAGGATGTCTACATCGCGGGCTGCCTACCGAAGCAGTTAAAAATGTAAATGTAATTTATCCAGCATTAATTTTCACGCTTTACTTCAAGACCGTGAGATTTATATGCAATTAAAAATGCAAGCTCAAACCAAATGTTTCTGCAAAGCAAAAGTTGATTTGAGACTCATAACGCTCAAAAGACCACAGAATAAATCTATCTGCCCCTTCATCTGTTTTTAATTACTGCTTCCACTAATAGACTCAGGGCTCAGAATACTAATTAAGCAACACAGTGAAAATGATTCCAGTGAGTAACTGGGTTGATTAAAAGCTCTGTAAAGCTGGACATCACAGACAGGAGCCACACAGGGAAACCTAAACTATCCTCCTTCCTATTTTTTATGGTCTCAGATGTAGCACCCAGTTCCAGGAGTCTGTGGTGATGCTACCAGAACCAGGACTCCGAAGAGAAACCCAACAAATCTACTCAGAACTGACAGGAACTGGCTTACAGAACCGGGACCCCAAAGAAAAAGTCAACAAATCTACCCAGAAAGCAGCTAATCAGGTTGGGACCAAAATAGCTATATGTTTAAAGTCTATATGTTTATTTGACCAAAAAACATGTAATGTTGGAGCAGAACCTAGTTAAGTGGCCATTCTACTTCCCATGGCACATATTTATCCATTTTACAGTCACTTCTAAACGGCAGAATGATGTCTGATCACCTTCTGCTCGGCAGCCAACGGCATTAAGTCCAAACCTGGAGCAGAGTAAAAGGAATAATGAGCTCGGTGTTTCTGCAGATGCTATGAAGGAAACATGCCGGCGAAAGGATGTTTGGATTGTTGGCACGAAAATATGAGGCCCTCAGGTGGATTTCAGCCATTACTTGTTGCTATTTCTTCCCACCAGAAAGGCAGCTGGAAGGCAGCTGCCGTGACAGGGCAATTTCCCCCAGGCAGCAGCCAATTTTGGGCAATTTCTTGCTTCAGTTCATTCAGCATGAAAGCCTCACCACAAATTTGGTCTTCAGACTGTTGTAATGGGGCTTTTTCTGTACAGCCGGATCCTCTGAGCAAGAGCTGCTCTTGAAATTAGCTCCATGAGCATGTTTACATGTGCAGAGAAGGACCAGAACATGACAAAGCCATGCTGTGGATGGACCTACTGGACAATAACGGCGTGCCCTTCAACTAAAGATGACAGATTAGCTGTCATCATTAGCTTTCAAACTGAGAAAATAGAGTCCTGCTACCCGTGGTGCTTCACCTTCCTTCCTATTTTTTAATGCTTTGAGAGCTCAGGATACATATTATTGAGGCTTTTCAGAGGAATCCAAGTCCATTCCTCTCTGATTTGACCTGGTGTCTGTCCTTTCCACGCTGAGGTTTCCTCAGACTCAGATTTATTGATGATTCCCTGGTGGAGTTTGGCTCAAAGCGGAAACTGTCCAGAAAAGAGAATATTTTCTGGACTTGTGTTTGTTGAATTAATGCTTTAAACTAACTTAATAAATGACAGATCAGGGATTTCAATAATGAATAATGTTTTTTTTTTTCTTTACTGGCTTACTTGTATTGTATATTCTGCTAAATATATAGAATCCCGTTATGAGAACTTTCAATAAGTGAGTTTATGTTCAGAGTTTCTTCAATTTTCCCTGAATACTTTAGGGACACAATACAAAGAAAATACAGATTTATCAACAGGATTTACAAGCGTGAGCTGTCCCCTGAAGTAGCTGCAGACTGTAAACAGCAGCCTGCTCAGAGCCGGGGGCGGTGACTCACATTAATATTTGACTAAGACTGCTAACTAGCCTCCAATAAACACACAGAAGAAGCTATGGATCTGCATCGCTGGAGGAAATCTGCTGTCGCATCTCCGTTAGAACAAAGGACGCCACAACAAAAGCCAGTCTGAGGGAAATAAACACAGTTACGGTGAAGACAAACGAGGGAATATCTTCAGTAGATACAGATAACCTGAAGCAACATTCAGTTCAGAGAATTAATTTCATTTTCTTCTTTGAGCTCACCAGTTTAGAGACAGCTGGTCATGTGTAAAGATCCACCATCTTTATGGAGATGTCATTTGGATAAAAAAGAAAATCAGACATAAAAGGGAAGCTGTAACAGGGGAAGAGTCTAAATGATGTCCATTAAAGTGAAGGGTACGTCGTAAAAAGAATGTCTTTAAGGCTTTTTGTCCGCTCCCATATTTAAAAGGCTGCAGAGGTAAAGAGGTGCTGTAAACACTGAGCGTAACCCAAAGTTTATGAAGGGAGGACCTTTGAGCACCTGATCTAAAAGTGGTGACATCACCGATGGGGTGAATGTGAGTGGTAGTGTGTCTCTGAGTCGCCCTGCAATGAACTGGTGACCTGTCCAGGGTGTGCCCCACCGCCTCCAGTCCCAATGGGGAGGAAGCACCACAGAAATGGATGGATGGATGGATTTTGCCACACCTGGATGTTCTGAATGTGTCAGAGCAGCATTAACTCACTATAAAGATACACGAGCCCAGCTGTCTCAGTTCAGGTCTAGAAACATCTGAAACCAAACAAACATAAATGCTCAAACAATTTCTCATTTAAAGATGGAGTTTCATTTGGAGGAAGATAACATAACTTTGATTGATGTGACGTTGAACAGAAACAGAAAACAGAAACAGAAAGAGAAACAAACCTCAGTCCGAAACTTTGGAAGATCTTTGTTTTTCTCGATTTCCATTTAAAATCCAATTAAGCTGATTGCAGATTTCCAAGAAATTAAGAACCCAAAAGCCCTGAAAAGGTGATAAATATCAGAAAACTTCTTTTGGTTGAATTCAGAGCTGAGAAGAAGGTCTCCTCAGATTAGAAGCATCTGATTTAAGCGTCAGAGACTCCTGTGGGCAGCATCTGGGGGCACACGGCCCCCTGTGGAGAGGACAGGCCCACCCAAGACGCCTCTGTTCACACCGTTTGTTTCTCTTCACATATTACACATTTCTCCCCTCTCCCGCGCATCTATGAATATCTCATTTCAGCCATCTGCCCGCGTGGCCTCCCCGCTGAGCAGGCACCCGAGCTTTTCCCCCTCAATTTATTTATCCTGCTTAATTTACTGGCCCATTGGTCAGCTGGAGCCGGATCCACAGCTCATCCTGCCGGAGCCCCTCTCCACAGGAAGCCCTTTAGCTGGAGGGGGGGCAGGAAGGTGTGAACAGGACCCACTTCAGCTTCTATCACAAGTGTTTACTTTGTGCTCACGTCTCAAAACAACTTCTGAACCTGCAGGAAAAGAGAGCCTTCGGCTTTTCTCTTTCTTCTCTTTCCTGCTTTCTCCCTGAACGATTTGCCCCCTGAATGTATCACAAAGCTCAAACTAAAAGAGAGCATATGAAACCCTAAACCTTCTGAGGTGGTGACAGCCTGTTGGGGGCTGTAAGGAACATTGCTGATTTATTTCTTTAAAGAAAAGAAAAGCAAAAACAGCTTTCCGACACCGGACTCATTACAGCTCCATCTGGGAGGATTTGGAGCAAAAAGAAGAGAAGACGCCTTAAAACCAGCTCCCCTCTGTCAGAGGATCGTCATTCAGCAACAACACAAAGCTCTGAATGTGCTCAGGTTCTATCAAACCATCAAAATCCATCCGGGAGGGTTTTCCTGCCCACAAACGATGAGCTAACGGCGCCGCTTGGCGCTCAAATGACTCCCCGGCTCGCTAATGAGCTCAACTTGTCAGCGCTGAGAGGATAATTACTGCCAGGGCTTTTCGGCGGCTTTATGATTGAAAGCCATGTTTCCCGGGACGCCGCGGCTCCGCCGCCGTTCGGCTCCAGCGCTCCAAACGATCGCAGGTCGTTTTCAGCATCTGACAAATCGTCCGGCGCTCCGCCGGACAAACAAAGAGAGGCCAGAGGAGCAGGAGGGAGCTCTGCCTGCAGTCCAGCTCCTGTCGGCACACCTCTCAGCCGCTGATGGATGCAACAGGAAGCCCATTCATCATCACTAATGCCACGTTCCCGCTCTAAAGCTGAATTACTGAGAGAGAGAAGCAGGAAACTGAACCACGGAAAAGGCTTGTTTTCACCTTCCTTTGTGTCCTTCTTCCACTCCAGACTTTGCTGAAAGCGTTTGTTTTTCAGAGCTCCTTTTTAAACGCCGACACCTGAAAGTAACACATTCTTTACTTTAAAGATCAGGACAATTAAACATGGGTGGGAGTTCTGTGGATTGCTTCAGCTTCATTTGAGTGTAAAATGCCTTCAAAAGAACACAAAGGGAGTTTTTCACTTTATTTCAAATCTAAAAACTGAAAAACTGCAAACCAACTGAACCAAAACGCCTTGTTTTCTCGAATATCTTTCTCAGAAAATCAGATAAAATCACTCACTCCCTCAGAACATTTTGGACGAGGACGCCTTTATTCTGGGAATAAAAGAACGACTTTCAGCCTGATTTACATAGGTTTTGGCTGGTTCTGTGATGGTGCTTCTTAACCCTTTAATCTCCTGTAAATTTCTCCGAAAATCTCCTTCTAAAAATCCTAACTACAGTCAGGGTCAAAATCAGTTTAAAACCAACTCATCTGATGCACATTTCTGCAGCCTCAGCATGGACTTTGTGTCTCTCTGGATGTCAGGCTTGTGGACTAACTGTTTTACTGGAGTACATTAACTGGATTCACTTGGGCATTTTGTTGGAGTTGTCTGAATACTGTGAGGCTTCATAGCAGAGTTCCATATTCCCAGTCTGATCATTTGAAAAGCTTTTGCTTTTGGCAGAGAAAACAGACCTGGAGGACAAAGACTTCGGGGAGAAATCAGCGGCTCTCTGTGGATTTTCTCCCTGAAGTTGGAGGCGGCTGCCTCAGAAAGCGTGTGGAGAACTCTGGAAAAGAGGCCGGTGGTCTTCAGTCCCTGCTTAGATATGCTCTTTACTCTGACCCAATTTGTTCTCCTCCCGCCGGGATTCCTCCCCCGCAGCTCCCTATTGGCAGCTCAGGCTCAGCCGGTAAGGAAAAGAAACGGCGGCGCGTCGCCACTCTTTCTTCTTGCCATCTTTCCATTCGGTGACTGATGTCTCTGGCTTTCCCTCATCACAAACCCACCTGAGTCTCTGTGTGCTTGTGTGCGCTTGTATTGTTATTAACCTGCTGTCACCAGGCGGCGCGGGGCTCCATCTATTAACCCTGAGCACCTCTGGGTCCTTGGGAGCCCTTTGTACACAGACAGAAAAAACACTCCTGCCAGAAAACACACAGGAACCCTCCTGGGACGCTCCTCACCCTGATAGAGGGCATCCTCTGGATCACGGTGTCACAAAAAACACCACAAAGTTTGGACAACTTGGAGCCAGACTTCTGCTGCCCGCTTGAGACAGCAGGGCCCACCACGCCGGTCCCTTTAAAAACAAATCAACTCCAGATAAGGAAATAAAGCAGCATCCCAGGAAGCTGAAACACGCCACCAAATCAGCAGCTTTTACCGCAAAGCAAACCCACAAGTCCTACAGAATTCGGTTTCATTTGAATTAAATGAATCAATTCCTGTTCAATTCATTCACTCTGCGCCATAAAAAAAAAATCTTTAAGGAAACCAACAGATTTTTCTAAAACATCTCCAATCCCCGACCATCAGAGCCGGAATAACGAAGAGGCCTTCTCCAGAACCAGGAGGAGACCCCTATCAGAACCAAAGTGTGGACCTTTAGGAAAACTGGACTTCATACAAAGTTGCACCGGGTCTCAGCTCTGGTTCCTTGAAATAACTGAAAGTACTTGAACTCTACATGGATGAAAGTGTAAGAACTCAGCTTTATACATCAGTAAAGTGACTAATAATTTATGGATAGAGGCAATATGTTCATATATAAAATGTAGGAACCATTAATGTGCAGATCCGTTGGGCTTTTTCTGTAAATTATGGAACAGAAAAATACATCCTCAGTGCTTTTAATCACACAAACAGTTTGAAGTCATCTGATCTCACAAAGACATTGTTTTACAAACACTATAAATAATAAAATCTGTTGATTTGGACGATTCCAACAAAAAGAGAATACACAATTAATGCTTCAAGTAACCGGATCGTAAATATTCCTCTGTACCAGCCTCTCAGCATGGTTTCCTCAGAAGTGTCGGAAATGTGGGGGTGAAAACAAACTGTAATCTCTGGGGATCACGTTCCAGGTTCCGCGGGACCATCAGAGGACGCTCCCCGTGGCATCAAACATCCTTTGGGCGCCAGGGCTCAAAGCAGGGTGCAAACGGGCAGCTCATGCCGCCCGGGCCTCCACAGATCACCTGGTTTGGCAGCTGGACATAAGGACCCAAACCAGTGCGGATCGTTGCGGATTTAACCTGGACTCTGGGGATTTTTGTATGAATGATGAGGGAATTTTAAACAGGGCTGCGGGAAAAGGCTCCAGTGGAACCTTGGAAGCACAACAAAATGACTGTTCATATTTAAGATAAACTAAGACGAGATTTCTAAGATAAGATATCTTATATAAGATAAATAAATCACAAATAAATAATGTTACAACATCTGATTTGATGCATCAGCACAAAATGGCTTGAAAGTGGAAGGAGAAACAAAGAGGTGCAGAAGCTATAATGATACAAATCACGACTGTGGCCCCCCTCAGGCTGTAGTTACTTTTGATTTTCAAGATTTCCGTTTTCAAACCTTCAAAATGGCCAAACTGAGTGTTGTGGGTAAAGGCTGCGACACACAACTTATAAAGGGTCTTTAAAAAGAGGAATACAATCAGGAGAATAGACACTTAAAGCCGTTAAAGATAAAGTGAAAGTACCTTTTAAACACCAAGGTGTTTAAAAGTGAGGGTGACATAAAGGGATTAGGAAAAGATTAGAAAGCGGAGGCATGGAAGTGAAAGCCGGAGGGGAAAGGGCAGGGCAGGGCGGGGGGGGACATGCTGGCCTGACGTGAAAGACACACAGACAAACACACATCTCCTCCTTTGACATCAAACCCAGGGGGACGCCGCACGCCAGCAGACGTTTGTGGCACTAACGCCTGTTCCCACGCCGGGCGGCGGCTCATTTCCATACAGATTATACACACAAGCACGCACACGTGTGTAGGGGGGCACGCTCAGAGGGCAGATTTCAGCACACACAGCATCCCGGCTCCATCCTCCACCTGAACGCAGGCCGCGTGTGTGTGTGATTGCCAGGTATGTGTCAGAAAGGTGTCTCAGCCCCAGATAAACAATAATGGCTCCGACTTCTCCGCTTATCTGTTTGGAAATGCTCTGAATTCGAACATACCAACAGCAGCCGGGCCGACAGAGCGATAAGGACTCCAGAATTAAAAAGGAAAAAGTAGAAGCGCAGTGCATGTTGATAAGTTGTACTAAACCTTCACACCTGTCACTTTTAAATTAAAACATCACATCTGAGATGGAGATAACGCGACGAGGCGGCTGCTTTGATTCTAAATGCTAATGAGAAAAAACACCGGGTTTGTTTAAGCACAGGATCAAACTCATCCACCAGGCAGCAGCAAGCAAACAGGCCAACAAACCGGACAAAGGAAACAAGATCTGCTCCAAATACAAAGAACACGCCTGCATAAATTAGGTCTGTGAGCACACAGGCTGTGTTCACAGGATCATTGGACGGCATTCCTCCCACATATTCAGCACTAAAATTTAAACCCGCATTCTTTTGTTTTGCCAAAACGGTCTCTTTTTCAGCCTCCGCTTGGTTGTGCCTCTGAAGAAAAGCACTTCCCCGAGAAGTAATCAGCACTGACACTCCATTTAAGGAGAAAATTTGAGCAAGTGCTGAATGGATTTATTCTTTACAGGCGCACATTTTCTAAAGAGGATGTGAGATACAGGTGTGACAGAGATAAAAACCATTTCATTCCTTGATTTTAAAGCAGCGCCCAGATAAGCTAAAGGTCAGGGGCCAATCAAATTCCAGCTGTATCCCCGTCGAATGGATTATGGTTTGGGGTTTGCGTTCGGTGTTTAATAAGAGGCCGTTTGAATGGAAGGCACCTGACACGCTGATTAAGAGAAAAAGACCACAAAACCAGCTCAAAGCCGATCATAGCCACCAAAACACGTTTAATTAAAGACTCATTTGGAATGATGCAACGCTTCCATGCAAACATTTGGCCCCTTTAGTCGGGCGACCTTTAACCTATGACTGTTTTCAAACCCCTCTGCTGGAGAGTCCTCATTTCTCCTCACAAATGAGTGGTAAAAACTGGTAATTTTCACAAATAAGACATACAAATTTATGGTGTTCAAACCAAGTGACCCTCTCTCCTCCTGCCATGCATTGTGTGGCGGATAATCCCTGAATGGCGGCAGAGATGATGGTGATTATTTCAGGCACGCCACGCTCAGCCAAGACGACAATGACTCTGTTAAGTCGGTGTGAGTGTGTGTGTGTGTGTGTGTGTGTGTGTGTTGTGGAGGATAATGCAGGTAACTGATAAAACGGGATTTTCTGAGGCCTGAGCTTTGGCTCAGCACTAATGCCTCACTATCACAATGGACAGATGGGAATTAATAATCTCAGGTGACGCGTGGGACTGCAAGTTGATGTGTCATCAATTCTCTGGGAGTGAGAGAGGCTTAAAGCTCAGTGGGAAATACACAGAAACCTGAATTCTACTCATCACTTCTGATGAGTTCATTTCTGAACTGCGTGTGTAGTTCAAAGCCCACTATTTGCAACAACTATTAAATCCTCAAGCCAAAATGAACTCGTACCAAATGATTGTTTTAGTGGGGTTAAAGAAGCCACTGCACTGTGACAACACTTCAATCGGATAGGGCTTATGGGGATAAACACAATGGGATCAACAGAGACTGAGATTATGATGCATGCAACCCCAGAGAACGGGCGGGGGAATCATACTGGAGGTCAACAAGAGCTTGTGCCATTTATCTAATACTTACTTTAGAAGTAAGGTGGAATAAAATTAATGCTAATAATTAATCAGATTTTCTCTTTTTTTTTTTACTGTGATATCTTTGGCATTTTTCACAGATCTACTAAAAAATGGGAATAAATGATGTGTCTTTGTGACAGGCTGCTGGTAACAAAGAGCTAAAGATCCAACTTATACTGATTCTTTGCCAAGTTGTTTGGTCTGTGTGGACACAACACTGGCTCATCCCTTGAGTTAGGGGCCTTTTTCCTGGCTGAATGGTTCATTGCTCAGAGTTAAGTGGCTTAAAAAAGAAAAAAAACATGTTTCTCTGAAAATGCCCAGGACTGGACTAAAAAAGGAGAGGAAAAAGCAGAAAAACTGGGAAAGAGCAAATCCAATGCGCTGAGGTTAAGCCCTTGAGGGGACGTCTCCCATTTACTTGAACACTCTTGCAAAGGCAACTCGCTCACTCTGGTCATGGATGGCTTGGCATCTAGCAGTGCCTCCGCCATGTCTTGAGACAATCCAGACTCTTTCCGTGCGTCGCACCATGACGGTGGAATGAGCGACCGGGGGCCTCCCCGTCTGCCTGAAGACCTCATAGAGCATCTCCTAGCCGAACCCACCTGTACTCCTGTATCTCTACGCTGTCACCACTGTTGTGATTTCCCTCTATGTAGCCTGTTGTTGGCTGTTGTATCTGCATTCTCTCTTCTCATCTCTTTTTAGGAGCATGTATTAAATCCTGAGAACCTCAGAGAGTCTGAGATTCCTTCTGGAAAAACACCTTCGGATGAGGCCTGGATCAACAGTAATGTTTAATTCATCGCACTTCCCGAGTTTTAACTGTAGCTGCAAAGCCGTCTCTCAGAGGCTTTGATCCATTGGTCGCTGAAATGGAGACTGGCTGTTTTTCTCGTGACCCCGATGGATCAGGAGGGATATGACGGAGCCGGCCGCCTGCTCCAAAGCCCCACAAATCCAGAGGTGTGGATGGGTGCCGTTTTTTTTCTCTTCACTCCAGACCCTGGAAAGAGGCGTTTTTTCTGGCTGGAGTTTAGCAGCACGGACAGACAAAGGAAATGAGGAGGGGATTACGGAGGATGGAGGTGAGAGCAGCTCATCAGCGCCGTCAATTATGGCGCGAGGCAAGCGGGAGGCGACGGGAGCGTGAGAAAATGAGGACGGAGGGATTTCTGCGCCGGAGCTCGCTGTAATCACCGTCACACAGAGGACGGCGGAGCCCGGTAGATGGGAGGTTAAATTACTGTCATTAAACAATCCAAGTGGCAGGCCAGGGAAAGCTCCTAGAGCCACTCAGCCTACCTGCTCCTCATCAGCCCCGAAGCGCCAGCACACTCCTCCTGCCTTTACAGAGGGCAGGTTTTAGGCTTTGTTCTGCGGTCTTTGGGTTCACGCAAATGCTCCTGCAATCATCCACATTCAATTACGCAGAGGTAAAACTTCCTATTTTCCCTTTTTTATCAAAAACATACTGTTTCTGGAGCACAAACTAATCAGACTCATTAATAAATGAGTCCTAACGGTGGTTTTCTTCATGTAACTGGCTGAAAGAGACATGGATGGTTCATAATCTGCTGTTTTTAAACCCTGACATAAACCTGTCTGTGATAATACATCAACATACAGTATGAGCCTCTGATCCAAACTATGGTCAAAAGAATTCAGTTCCTGCTGTTTTTCCACCAAAATGAGGCATCATTTCCATTTCCTCTAAATGAGCTCTATGCTTCCGGGTGTTACAGAAACGAGTTCACTAAGAAGTAGAAAACTGAAACATTTGGAGATCATTTCATATCTCTTTCTCTTTAAGCTCAGAGGTTCTGAACCACAGTGGATGTTTTACACTGAACCGACACGCAGGACCGCTTTCTGTTTAGTAGGATTGAGTTTTCTGCTTGCGTTTATGTAAAAATGTCTGTTTTACAGAATGAATTGGAGTTAAACTCATTAGTTAACAGAGACTCTCCCAGAAAAGCCTGCGACTTGCTGCACATTTATTATTCCCATCATGAATTTTAAAGGCTTTCTGCCCCACAGTAGCGAATTATGCAACCTCCCCATCGCCGCCTCTCTCCACCGTCTTTGTTGTGGTGCCGTCGGTTTTCTGGATCTCCCGGCAGCAGCTTTTCATCCACACACAAAAAAAAACTTGGTTCCAAGAAAAAGATCAAACAAACGACACAAACGAAGTGTGGCAGAGTCGTCGGGGGAGGAGGCGGGGGGGTGTCAGGCCTGTGTGCCCAGCTTTAAGCCTTCTGCTGGGAGAGGCACTGATTGTAGGATAAATTTAGAAATATGGAAACAGAAAACCTGGAGCCCAGAGGATCCTCTGCCTCACTCTGGTTTCTCGTAGCGAAATCAGTTTGGACAGCTTTTCAAAGGCTGCAGAGGCGTGTTTTTGTTGTTCAATAACGGCTGCATACATGCATCCTGATTTACTCCCACAAATGTTCTCTGCAGAGGAAATAAGGGTATTTTAAGGAGCTATCCCAGGAGGAATTTCCCAATGTTGGAGGCTCTCAAGATACCAAATATATTTCTAACAGAGAAAAAAAAGATTTTTCCACTCAGTGTGAAAAAGTTTTACTTCAAATTGCAAGTTAATATAAACTTGGTGTGTAGAGTGTCCTTAAAATATCTGAGGAAACTGGACAAGTGGAGGACAATAGAAATATTGAGCCTAAAAAACGATCTACAGCAGATGAAGAGGATCTGAAAGCGATGTCCTTAAGAAAGAGGAAAGAATCCAGCTAAGAGCTGACAGGAGCTGAGAGATGCATCTGGACTTTCAGCTGATCATCTCCTGTTGGACCAAGCCTCATCAGAAATTATTTCCATGAAGGGAGGCTGTCAAGAAGCCATTCTGAAGGAGAACGGAACAAAGGGCAGCCCACATCCAAAGAAGAGCTTTGGGATGTCCTTCAAGAAGCCTGGAGAACTATTCCTGAAGACTCCTTAAAGAAAGGACCCAGAGCTGGTTGGAGAGGGTTCAGCCTGTTCTGGAGAATGAAGGAGCTCAGAGCAGAGATTCACTCTAAGCTGCACAATCACACTCACTCTGCTTCTGCTGCAGCTCCTGGGTTTATCTGCTGGTTTCAGGAGATCTGCAGCTGCTCAGGACTTTTGCACAGAGCTGCATGTTGCCACTTCAAAGGAACTCAAACTGAAGGTTTAACGTTGAGGACAATCAGCAGGTGTGACAGATATCAGAAAGATTTTCTGTAATCTGACATGAGTGAAAAAAGAGACGACTTGCTTTCTAAACCAAATCATAAAATGATTAATGAGAAGGATAAATTACTGAATGTAAGAGGTATAACAGCACTTTCCACAGAGCAGACGAGCTGGGGGTGAGATTAGATAAGAGGCAGCAACGAAGAAGATAAATGAGGCGAGATGCTTTTTAGGGGGATGCTGCAGTGAAGTGGTGCTTTATTAAATGAGGGAGCTAAGAGATGGAGGGAGAGTCGGGGGGGAGGGGTAGATAGGGTGCTGTAACGTGTTTAAAAGTGTGTGTGTTTGGATGTTTGCGTGCGCTAAAACAACATTTAATTGAATCTGCTATGGCGACGTGCCGCAGCAGATGCATGTTTCTGCTAATGCAAAAAGAGGCCCGGGCAGGAGTAAGGGCTCGCTTCCAGCCGAAGGGGGAGCAGCTGAGCTTTTTCCACTAATAGGGACAAAATCACACCTGAAATCAGACCTGGAATCAGAAAGTGCAGCGTGTTTCCGAGTACGAAACCAGCAGCAGCAGTAGGATGGTGAGTTGTGGTGAGTCCTTTTAAAGCGCTGGCAGTCTGGAGAACCAGGAATATCTCACTACATTTTATAGTTTTCATTGGTTCAGGATTTACGGACGGGGTAAAAATTGAGTAGTTTATGCATTAAACTGCACCTCTTATTTATGATTATTTTTGTGATGAAGATTATATTTGATACACTGTATATTTCTATTCTATTTTAGATGTATTTACTCTGTTTTTCACTATAGATGATCTCCTGTCAGATGGCAGTCTGTGAAACATTGTGGATATACAGTACAGGCTGTTTTTACGCTACACTCCATCTTAAATACATTCTTTCTTCAATGCAAAGTGACTCTCATAAACATCACTGAGTTTCTATCACATTTATGATATCCATTTTTCTTAAATTTGGTTGTCAGAAGGTGTATTTTCCTTTTTATTTATTTTTTACTTAGAGCTTAAAAGGTCAAGTCAGACCTAGAGGACAAAAACCTAAAAATGAGCAAATGTTTTGAAGGTAAATGCGTCTCCTCGGTGAGCTCTGCCATCAATAAAACAGTTGCCAGTCTCTCCAAAAATGTCAATTTTCACTAGAATCATCTATGAGCTCTGAAGCTGAATATCCACAGAGGCTCTCCTTTCACCAATTACAGCTAAAAATCAAACATTTTCCCTCCACTGGTTTGAAAGCATATCATGTTCAGGTGTTTAAGGAGAGAGGATGGAAGAGTAATGATAGAAATGTTCCATCAGAAAAGGCCACACAATTCATGAGGAAGTCTGAACAAAAGGGCAGAGCACCCACTGTGCAAACACAGCATTCAGACACAGCTATTATCTGTAATCTGAGGCAGAAACAGAGCAAAGGTGAAGGTTTCCATAGCTTACACAAGCGATTTTGCACTCGTTTGCAACCACAAGGTTCAAACTCTGCAAAGTGAATCCGACAAAAAGCTGTGCTGAGCCGCAGGCTTTTTACCAGGGAAGCATCGTAATGTGAGGATAGAAACCCAGGGAGGAGACCCGTTCTGACAGGCTGGCAAATGGGAGCTTATTCCATGTATTTCAAGTGTGTCTCGATGTTCAAATCATTCAAAACTAAGACACTGGCCTAAACTGCTCCACTCAGAATGGGTGCTTTTCCACACCATTTGCTGATCGTTGCATTAATTAGTGGAATTAACGAGCATGTAAGCAGAAGAGGTGACCATGAAAACAGCTGAAAGCCGTTAAACTTCCATAAAACATCTCCTCTGCGTGATGGAGGGCATAAAAACCGAGCGCGGCCACTCAGCAGGAGCAGGAAAAGGCCGCGTAAGGAATTCCGGCTCACCGGCGGCAAAGCGCGTCCATCAAATCACAGAACGCGGCAGGAGCCGGGAACAATGGGCTGGAGAGAGCAGGGAGGGGAGGCCGCTTCAGTCGGGAGGAGCAAAACGCTGACCTTCAAAAAGCAAAGCCAACAGGAGCGAGGAACAAAGCGCCACCAGGCATCGGCCGCTGAGCCCCGGGGGAGCGACCGGCAACCAGGAACACACACACACACACGGCTCAGAGCGGGAAAACACAACCTGAGGACGCACACTCACCAGCTATCACAGCCATACCAAAGCCGGTAGGGTCTCAGGCCCTGACCATGGGACACACACATGCTCGCAGCTATGATTGGAGGAGCTCTAAGAGGTTCTGTGAGCCCCCCTGTGGGACTCAAACCCCTCTGACGGTGTCGGTAGGGACTCACACAGACACCTGAGAGGCAGATCAGACATCCAGAAGATCCAGATTTGTCTGCTTTTGAGCACCTCTGTGAGGATCAAAGCAGCCGGGAAACAATTGGAGGGAAGAGGACAGACTAAGCAGCATCTTCTCGTTTCAAAGAACCCCCCCCCCCCCCCCGGTCAGATCCACAAAACATCAGTGGACGTCAGCTCAAAGTGGCCGAACGTCCAGAAGGCTCCGTGTCCGAGGCGACAGCCGTCCTGAAACCCGCTGGTCCCCATTTCCCCACCGGCTCAAAGACATCCCACATTCATGTCTGAACCTACAGGAGGTCCTCTAGTGTGCAAACACACAGCCGTTGCTCCTAATTCGTTGTATTAACGTGAGCTTCCACTTCAAACGACTCGATCTTTGAAATCTGCCTGAATGAGAGGCAAACGGAGCAGATGGGTTTTTACCGCTTTTCGTCCCATTTGCGCTGTTTTAAAGTCACAGATTTAGTTCCAGAGCATCTGGGGTCTTGTCAGGGATCCACATGTGAATCCCTTTTTGTCCCCTGACTGAGTCCCCGGAGCTCTCTGGTTGGTACAGCCCCCCCCCAACCTCCCAAACTGGCTTCTCTATCTGGCCGTGACCTCCCTTGGCGACCTCCTCGTCCTTATGGAGCCGCTGCGTCCAGAGCCACTGAAGTCATTTTCAGGCTGCAGAGGCGCCTCGGTGCATTTGTCAGAGAAATGATGGACTTTGAGCATTTAAAGGAATAAACACTGATCAATTACAGCGGCCGAGCGAAATTAAACCCAAACCATGAATTATAAAAGAGGAAAAAGACATCTTTCCATTATCTTTTTATTGAGACATCATGTGAAAAATGTGCTGTAATGGCCGTAATAAAGCGCTCTTAAAACGCAGACCTGCTGTAACCTGCGGCCGCTTTAATGCGATGCATCAAACCGCCGGCGCTCGGCTGCCGCCGCGGCGGGAGCGTGCCGCTTAAATTATTTTTACTGCCACTCCCCCTGCTGAGACGGAAACGGTCAAATGAGTTGTACCCGAGTTTATCGTAACACTTCAGAGGGCATTAAAATGCAGCGAGGAGGCCGTAAACCCCCCCCCCCCCCCCCCCCCCCCCTCCCTGCGTGGTTTTATGGCCCTCCATAAACAGGCAGCGGAGTCAGGGAGGACACCCAGAGCGGAGCCGTCTCTGAGGAGGGGGCCCCTTCCTGTCAGCTCCTCCGCACTCTGGCACAGTAAAGCTCAGCTCAGCCGTGCCCCGATCAGGCAGGAGGCGGCTTTAACCCCCACACCAACGGATTTATGGCCAATAACCTGGAAAAAATAAATAAATAAATACAAAGATTTACGCATCTGCTCTGGACCCGATGGGAGTCGTGAACAAAGGAGGGTTGGCAGCAGACTCCCAGGTACAGTCCCCCGTTAGAGCGGCTCTCTGGGTGGAAGCGGACGGCCACGAAGGCATTAGGCTCTCTCCTGATGCTGCAGCCCTTTGGTGCCAAATGCGCCGGAAAAAGAACTCGACTGCAAGCAGTCCTGCTTCCAAAGAGCAGAAGTATTTTGTCTAAATCAGTGAGAAATCCTTGAAATAAAACGCTGCATCGGTGAGGATCAAAGAGGTGATTGGGTTCAAAACTGGCCAGATTCTGCACCAATCTGGATCCCCTTTGGAAGATTGTACACTGATTCCGATCCTGACCGCATACTCTAGCCTTTGTGGGGGGGGTTATCTGAATGATAACATCCAGAATGCTCCGATTAATCTCAGAGGAAGTGAAGAATTACAGAAATATAATACAACATTAATTAATAATATTGAAAGATTCAATAGCCACAGAAAAAAAGACAATGTTTGGGTTCTTAGCTGATGGAGATTCCAAAGAGCGTTTCCCTTGGTGGGGGGGGGGTTGGTTAGAGCCTCTGATGGAGGCAGATCTGACGGATGCTGAGCCCCCGGAGCTGCTGTTCCTCCTCCTAACTGACACGTACAGAGCAACCCCCCCCCCCCCCTCCTCCCTGGCTGTTCTTAGGCAGCAGCCCTGTCAGACCTGAGCGGTGGGGGGGGGGCTTATCGTAGGGTTTTGTGCCGGGTTCTGCTCTTTTTCCTGTACACCAGCCTTCCCTGAGCAGTGATTTAAGGCCAGTTAGTCGGCCGGTTTAATAAAAGCTGCACTCGTCCATCCTAAGCCGTTTGCTCGTACCACCTTCTCCTCTCAGAGAAGGAGTCCCACCCCCCCCACCCCCCCCCTTCATCAGTTAAACACGGGCGCCACTCACACCTCCATAATTGAATTTCAGAATGGGGACAGTAAATCTCCCCTCCTACACAAAGAGCATCACTTCAGGGAGTAAAAATGAGCAGCGGAAGACCCTGAAACACTTCATCTGGGGTTAAAAAGCTCCTCTGCACAGGAAAGACGCCCTTTTGCAGCTTGTGCTGATCCAGAAGAGTCAGCAGTGAGGATATCAATTATAGTCTCTCCACTAAGCAGATATTTTTGAAAAGTTGACGTTTTCGGAGTGTCCTGAAGCCAGTCTCTGTGCTTATGCTTGTATTTTACACACAGCTCAGGTTAAATTAGAGGTTGAAAGCAGTTCAATGTGCATTTTACTCAAACTAGAAAGAGACCCAGATCAGTAAGCGACTCAGAACACCAGCTGTCTCTGCTTGTTAATTAAAGACAAACGCTCCTGTGTGGTCACGTACACAAGGGATCATCTTCTATCACTTTTGAAACAGCCAATCGGTGAGCGGCTGAGCCCCTAACCCTAACCCTAACCCACACCCTGACCCTCACCCTAACCCTCACCCTAACCCCAACGGGCTTCAGGACAGAAACACAGGTAGAACACTTACATATGACTCCTGACTAAATTATTATGGTATGAATTTATTATAAAAAAGGTAAACAAAAATCTAACTGAATGTTTTGGAAACTTGAAATTAACAAATACATTTATTCTTAGAGGGGAAATGGATCAATCGGATGTCAGATACAGCAATACTAATACAGGAAGGAAGGAAAATTGAAAAGATCCTTTAATGCTCTATGAATTAGTGACCTTTGACTTCATCATATGCTCAAAACGTGCTTAAACAAATGTTAAAGAGAATATTTCCTTATTCTTGCATTGACCCTGCTCTTAACCATCCTCTCAAACAGTAATGATGACAGACAGCTAATGAACCCTCGCCGTTATCGACCGGGGTTAAAACGGTCCAATTAAAACACAGTTAAGTGGGGAAAAAAAGCAGCATTCAGTCTAACGGCTCAAATTAAAGAAGAGAAATGAGTCAGAGACCTATTCTTTATTTTTGACATATTTACCCAACTGCTGGTATCTTGTTTGGTGTTAATACTTTCCTCCCTGTCGGCTGATGTAAGCCTGCACTGACCAACACGTCTGGGCTGAGCTGCTCTGATGCGGGCAGCTGATGAAATGACTCATTAAGGCTGGAAACAGAGAATCTTTGTGTCTAACTCCCAGTTTGGTGACGACGGCGGCAGCAGAAACAAAGCCGCCGTCACACAAAGTGACATCTGCGAATTTAAAAACAGACTGAATGGATTCGGGGGGAGAGTGAGGACCGCGGGAGACAAATAAGTCAGGCAAAGGGCATCGAAAAACAACTTTTACAGCAGCGTACAACATTTAAATCAGGAAAATATGTGCAGAATTGGAAATGAATGGGAAAGGCGGTCTGTGACGCCTTCAGAAGGATAAACCAATTCTGTCTGCTGTTCCCAGGTTAATGAATATTCCGCAGAGCTATACATTCCTTCCTGTATCTGTTTTATCAAATCAGCACGGGACGAGGAACAGGAAAATGACTCCACGGGTCGATTTGAGCCGAGAACACGTGAAATTTTGTCCGATTCGCTGTGTTCTGTCTGTTTGAGGAGGGGCACCCAAACTGGGGGAACTAGGGTTTTCATCTGATAGATATGTTCAGAAGATAATTTGGAAAAGAATTCCAAACGTGCAAAAAAAAAAAAAGAAAAGAGAAAAAAACAAGGGTTGATTATAGTTTGGGAAATGGAAAGAGGAACTGGCTGAAAATGGCTTTTGAGCCAGGGCCCGTTTCATATTAAGGCTGATGGTGTTTCATGTTTCGGTCTAAACAGATTCCTGGGGATCTGTTAAGCTGGATAACCCCAGAACTGTCCTCTTCCATCCACTGAGCAACGCATCAAGGGGTTACAGGCGTCCGACTCGGAGGACGGAGGGGTTTAGAGCCAGTGAAGTTCAGAGGGAGCTCATCATCCCGTCACCCTTCACAGCCTCTGAGGCTCCTTAAAGCTTTGATTCCATCCATGAGGACATTTACGCTGGTTACCCCGAGTCTGAGGCAGAGATGGTCTATCCGGTGCTAGGCAGCCAATCCCATCCTCCTTTTTTTCTTTTGAGGGCTTTTCCCTTTTGTGGTGTCCATCCAGCTCACCTACGAGCAGCTCAGAGTTAGGGTCCAGCTCAGTGGGAATAGATTGGCAACAGAGTTTAAAATCCAACCGGAAACCATCAAATCTAACCAAAAAGCTGCCCATGCGGCCCCTCCTCCCCAGCCCAGGAGGCTCTGACCCCACAGTCTTTAAAGATACCCTACAAACACGTTATTAACTTTGAACTAAAATGATAATGAAAGCTGGCTTCTGTCCCGGAATTTAAAGCCGACAGATGCAACATTTAAACCCCCCCCCCCCCCCCCCCCACGTTTGTGTATTTTGGTGCTGTGCGTGTCCTTGGAGGGGCTGGTCAGAACCCTTTCCTGGGCTCGGCCTGCCTGCCGAGGGTCCGGGTTGGCTGTGACGGGGGCCTCTGGGCGGACGCAGCTGAAGTCTGATCTCCTGGCTTCCATCTAATTACTGCCCCGATTCACAGCAGGGCCGGCGGGAGGTTTCTGAGCAGATGAAAGACGAGCGCCGCCTTATCTCGGCTCAGCAGAGGGCTGCGTGTGATGGGCTCTGATTAACACCAGATCTCCTGTTTACAAGCAGGTAGATGAGAGGCGCGCTTCATTAGCCGGCTGCTATCATTAGTGCTGCATGAAGGCATCAAGCTGGGAAATTACAGCTCTGAGCCCGGAGCCTGCAGCCCGACCTCATCCGGAAACCCGAGTGGAGAGCCAACAAGACGATTTGGATGTGATTTTAATGGGTTCTAATCTATCCCTCCTCTTCCCGACCACAAATATTAGGATGATTCACCTGATTTGCTGTTTGCTGTAAACAACGTTAACAGTTTAGATTGGAGGAATGTTTTTTGCCGAGCTTGAAGAGATATTTTAATTGAATCATGCATTGACTGTGCCCCTGAAAAGGGCGGGAATCACCATAGCAACGGGTCACAATATCCATATGGCCCCACTTAGAGGTATTTACAGATGTTTCAAACAAAAATGTCAAATTACTTCAAAGCACACATGTTTCTGAATTCTTTGGGCAGTAGTTTTGATCTGAGGCTCATGTGTGTATGTCTTGTCACAGACAAGTTCACGTCAGAGTTTAAAAAAGAGCAGAAGATGAACAATCTGTGTCATTTTCAGCTGGTTAGAAGAAGAAAACCACAGTTAGGACTCATTTATTGGTGAGTCGGATCAGTTTGTGCGGCGTGTGTTTCGATCATCCCGATCTACCGAAGGCGGTAAAGCACAGAAACTCCAGTCCAAAACTGCGAGTTTATCTGAGAGTGCTTTCCAGGGCGGTTAGATTCAGCATCCCTGAGCAGGTCAGATGCAGAGCGACGCTCTCTGCATCTGTCAGCCTGCGTCTGGCTAGAGGCAGGAATACCTGCACCAGCCGCTTGGGCCCTGTTCGTCCTGAATAATGGAACAGATGTCTCTTTATTCATGCAAACGCGTCCTGCCTGCTTTCACTTCACCGGCTTTCAACAAACTACAGCTCCAAAACAATTGTTCCTGCAGGAAATCTGCAGTCTGCAAAAATCTGCAGAGGGAGAAAGGTGGGACTCCTATCCACCTGAACAAAGGGAGGATAATCAGAAAAACAGCAACTTTGAGCTTTAACCTGTTCCTGTCCTGTAATATGAACCGTTTCTGATCGTTTTAGAGGTCAAACATTGAGTCAAACCTTCAAGAAATCGAGCTGATGGCACCATTTTGTTCACGGGTCCTCTTACAGCCAGATGTTGATACACAACAGCTGGATCTTTCATGAAAATGCGCCCTTTTCAGGCATTCTTGCTGTGTGTATAATCAGCTTGAAATCTCACTTTTTCATTTGTATAGATAATCAGAAAATACTTGAACAGATGGAAGCATTTGAAGTCAGATTTATAGTTGAAAGCTCTTCGAAAAGAGCAAAACTGAGGGAATTTACCTGATTTTACACCCAGGGTATACACATCTGGGTGAGATCACTCCAGATGTTGATCAAACAAACTGGGACTTGACACAAAAGGTGCTTTTTCATTTTATATAGAAATGTGTTCACTTATGGACAGTTCAAATCTCCATAACATTCTCATTTTAAGCCGGTGCAGCCTCATTGGTCAAATCTTAAACCCATAGATATTTTGCCCATAGCCTCACAAATTGTGCCTAGTTTTTGAAAAAAAAAAAGCCAGATTAGTGACCTGTAGATTCCACATGTTTACAGTTTGGGAAGACTTGGATGGAATAGATAGAATAGATAGCATGGAGGTCATGTTACCCTGATCTCTTTGAGATAAACCCCCCTTAACCCTGAAATGTCTGCAGACACGATCCCCAACAACAACACCTCCTTTTGGACCTCAGAAACATCCAGCTCAGGCCTGGTTCCCCCCCAAAGAGGACACGCCATCTGGCCATCCAAATGGCCCCAAACGGCGGGCAGAGGCACTGAATGACCTTCACGACCTCTCTAAAACAGACCCTGGTCAGGTTCGGGCCTAAGACCGGACCTCCGAGGGCCAGCTGCCCCCCCACCAGCTGCTGTCCCTGCCCTCTGAAAAAGGCGGAAACCCAGCCGGAACTCACCCGAAGCGGCTGCGGGCGGCCCGGCGGCCTGTGGCCCTCCGGGGGTGGGAGTGGGTGGAGCGGGCCGGGGCCAGGGTCTCGCCGCCCCCACGTACTCCACATAGACCCCCGGAAAGCCCCCCTTCTCCTTGGTCCTCTCGTTGACGCCGTGCAGCCACGCGGCGGGGCTGCGCTCCTCCCCGTCCTGGTGCGCCCTCTGGACGGTCAGCAGGTCGCCCGGCTGGAGGCTGATGTCGTCCCCGCGCGCCCGCCGGTACTCGTACAACGCCCGGTACTGGACGCTGTCGGAGGCCATGGCAGCCGCTGACCTGAGGTCACCTGAGCCTTTAAAGGGCGAAGCAGTCCAGGAGGACTCCCTGAGGGTGAGGCTGGAGATCCCTGAGTCAGAGCCCCACGGCCAGGCCTGTGCCCCAGAGGCCCGAGCAGAGGGGATGCTGGGTAATCTGAGGGCTGAAAGTGGACCCGCCGACTTCCTCCCGCGGTGACGTCAGCGCGCCCAGAGTCCGCGCGCACCTGAGGAGAAGCTCTGCGGTGCGGGGTTCGGCTCTTTAGACTCGTTTGGTCCTCCCGTCGACACTTTGACGGAGGTGAGGCTCCGGCTCAGGCCAGCTGGAGGCAGCCCCCACCCTCCCGTCTCCCGCCGCGCCTCCACCGACCTCCCGGAGCCGCTCTGGTCCGCCTCCGCTGCGCCTGGACCCCGCCGACCGAGCCGGGACTTCCACGGAGCTCCGTGAGGGGGTCTGGTCCGGCGGACAGGCAGCCGGCCGGCGGCTGGCGGAGCTCCGCCCTCCTCCCCGCTCACACCGGCAGACGCCTCATCCTTCCGTCCGGGGGTGCTGAGTGACGGAACGGCTCCGGGACGCTGGCGCGAGGCGAGTCGTCATGGGCGCCGGGTATCGCGTTTCGCCCCGCGACCGTGGACGTGCTGTCAGCGCGCGAGACCAAGCGGCGAGGACACGCCGGGCTCTCGCCCTGGTTTTGGGGCTCGTGAGCACGTGACGCAGCGCCAGACAGCGGCAGCAGACTGCTGCGTCATCAGGTGCGCAACTTTTTTTTTATGTGGGGCTGCAGAAGCGCGGTCACGAGCACGCGCACTGAGGAGGAGGAAGAAGAAGAAGAGGAGGAGTTTTCGTTCCAAAAGAAGAAAAAAAAAACAGTAATTTTGTCAGAATTGATTTTGTGCTATGAGGATTTCCATTTAGGTTCAGTTTGATCATATTTCCAGTCGAAAAACATCACACTTCTATCAGTTCTCAGATATTGATGCACCAAGACCCAGATAAACAGGATCCTCTGGTTTCTAAATTCAGCAAAACAGCACATTATCAGACAACTAAGGACCACTGCAGCACATTGATCCTTTTCCTGTCGTTCTGCTGAAAAACTCTTTAAAAAGCCCACAGCTGATCTCAGACCCAGTGGGTGGCAAATTCGACCAGGTGATCATCCAAAAACTGGAGCTTTATGTAAAAGATGCTTCTCTGTCTTATTTTAGACACATTGTTTGCTTTCTCACAGTCTCTCTGGGCTAACTGAACATGTATGGAAAGTCTCAGAAGCTGTGCCAAATTGATGAATAAAGAAGATTGAGTCACCTAAAAAATTCCACATATCTAGAGGAAATACTTTGAATGAGATACTGCAATTTCATATTAGAACCCTAACCTCCCTGAGCTTCAGAAATTTGTGTTGTTCTGGGTTTTTTTCTGTTTTGAGGCCGTAAACATATGATAAGCGCAGTAAATTCTGAAATGTTTCCAGAGGGGAAACAGGAATTGCTACAATAGCCTCTAGACTTCTGGTTAAACTAAATGTCTTCCTGTCAAAGACACACTGTACGTGTTTGGACTCATCAAAGCTCGATGAGTTCTGACACAGAAACTCCTGAAGTTCCTTCCTGATTAAAAACACGGGTCAAACAGGGCTGATCGAAAAGGCTACATGCTTAAACCGCCTCGGTCTCAATAAGCCCCGGAAAATTGTGTGGAATGAAAAATATTTATACATATATATGGCTCATCGCCATCTTTTCCCGTGACCAAAATGAGCCTCTGCCCTGCTCTGCTCCCATTCCCTCTGTAGCTCTGACATTTAGTCAAGCTGCCTATGCAAATGCAAAGTGACAGAAATCCATGCCGAGCTGGATGAGAGGCAGAGGCAAAGTAATGGGGATCACACAGGCGTTTAGTGGTCTGCGTCTCACACTCCGGAGCAGATGATTGTGTTTGTTGTGGCTTTGCTCCTTCGTGGGTTTTGGCCAATGAGAGGAGGAGAATTTACACAAGTCAGACACCCCAAGAAGAGATGGATGCTGGTTGCCTCAAATGAAAGGTGGCAGATTATACAGGCCTCATGGCCCTCTTATCATTCAACCCTCACACATGCAAACAATGCTTCCGTACAGGCTCATAGTCTCTGGTAAAGGAGTCGACCCTCCTGATCTTCACTTGTAATCCAGTGGCTTTTGTTTTGCTTGTGATTCCAGAACAGCAAATAAAACTGATCTTCTCCACTTTACAAATGAAACTCTCAGAGTCCTGTTTTGTAAAACCTTTTAGAAGAATCCTGTTGGAGGTCCGGTGTGACTTTCGTCTCTGGAGGTGGAAGCGTTTGCTCCTCATAGCAGCAGTGAACACGGAGACATGGCCACATATACGGCGGCTGTGCCGAGGCGCTCTCGCCAACGCGGCTGGAGCCCCTCAGGTCTGAGGAGCTCTCATTTAGGGCGCCCTCTCAGTGGTCATTAGCTCAGCCCCCTCCCCCAAATCACTACGCCTGGAGAAATCAGACAGATAAGCCCTCCTTATACTGTCAGTTCCATTTCCCTGACATTACCTGGGGGAACAGCGGTGTCCCTTATCTGCAGCAGCCTGAATGAACAGATGGAAAGAAGAGGAGAGGATTTAAACATCCTCAAATATCAGGACAGGTTTGAGACAACCTGTGAAAGGATTGAAGGCGTGCACGATGACACAAAAACACATGCCTGGATGCGTTTGACAAAAAAAAAAAAGATTTTGATTTGTTTAGGTTTTGAAAAATGATCCAGAAAGTTTATTTGGTTCCTAGTACTTGAGAAAAGTGTCGTAAATATGAGCAGAAGTGGATGCAGTGGGTTGTTTTTTCTTTTGTCATCCTGTTACATTTTGATGTGTAGAAAAATGTTGTTTCCTCACAGTTGAATAATTGGAGGCAGCAACATTTTTCACGCACACCGCTGACAGAGTTTCACAGCTTTTCTCAGACTGGATGACAGCTCCTCACGTCCTCCCTGCTGGGAGCTGACCCACTTAGAGCTCTTACAGAAAGTCTCACAGGAACCTCTGATGTGTGATTTGCCTCTGCACCCTGATAGAGGGAAGCTGTGCACGGTTCACAGCAGAGTTACGAGCATCCACCTCCTCCTTGTTAAACACCAACGGAGCTGGAAAAGGGGGGGGGGGGGGGGGGGCAGATACAAGGTAACGGTCTGATTGTTTCAGGTCTCCAGACATCATTTAGATATGAGATACCCCCATCGGAACCAGAACCAGGAACATATCTCCATCAAAACCAGAAAAGGAAAGAAACCTCCATCAATACCAGAATCAGGAAGAAACCTTCATCAGAACCATGTCTATGGTCCGGCCTGGGGGCTGAGGGGACAGGAAAGAGGGGCCAACCTGCACCGTGACACCAGGCCAGAGATACCTGCTGAGAAAGAGGAAACCAATAATGACACATGTACATGAAGAGGACAGAAAGCAGAGGGAGCAGAGGTGCATTATGGGAGCTCCCCCAGCACTCTGGGCCTATAGGAGCAGAACTATGGGATGTTTCAGGGTCAGTGAGCTAGATTTAACTGTAAACTTTATCTAAGGGGACAGTCTAAAGCCTGATCCTAAAGGTAGAGAGGGGTTCTGCTTCCTGAACCCAAACTGGTTCCACAGAGAGGGGCCCGATACCTGAAGGCTCCGCCTCCCATTTTGCTTCTACAAACTCCAGGAACCACAAGCTATGAGCTCTGTAAGAACTGATGGATCTGCTCATTCAGAGCTTCATATATGTAAGCAGCAGAAACTCCCATTGTTTGAGCTGGTAGACTGACATTTTTTCTCAGCGTCACATATCATGTTTTGTATGATTTCTGAATCTTGTGGTTTCTTGTTACATCCAGATGCTTCAGACTGTAGAATGGAAGTCATACTGAGCTCTAACTTGCTGAGCAGCTGCTTGTGACGCCAGGAGTCTGATCATCTCAGCTTGGGGCTCCTTTCATCACCACACACCCTCAGACCCCCCTACAGAGGACCCTTCATCTAAAAAAGATAAGCATTCTGTCCCCAGACTTCGGCTCCTTGAATGACGGAGGCATTAGCAGTGTGATGAGGCAGGCAGGAGGGATCAGGTCTGGGATTTTTGCCTCTCTGCTTCTTCTCTGCACTGCTTCAGCTGGGACGGGGCAGAGGTTTCAGTCCAAACCTCAGCAAAAGTCAGCTCATCCTTTCATTTTCACTTCATTTCAACAAATACTTTTTCAAAGCACTTTTGATTTTTTTAAAAAGAAAAAAAATGTGCTTGTTAAACAGACATGTTTACGTTCCCAATGCAATGATTGGTTGTTGCGTTCTTAATGTTTTCCCCCCACCCCAGAGGGGGTGTTCCTCCAGCCAAAAGCAGCTGTTTTCTGATTTTTTCTTAGTCTGGATATTTCAGAGTGCACTGTAAAAACTCCACAAATGCAGAACAGAAGGATAACAGGGATCCTGAGGCTCTCATCTCGGCACAAATTATCATTAAAATCTTGAGGGGGGGTTGCTCAGTGCGTATAATTAGTGGAAGGAAAACACCATCCATTACCCACAGCATTCTTTTTTTCTGATGACAGCATTCATCTGCAGAAATGAGGAGATCAGGAGCATGTTTGAGGCTGAAAATTATGGAGTTATTAAAGCTGGAGAGTTCCTTTATACATCTTTGATGAAAGTAGCGGCTGTGGGCTCAATAAGACTCAATCTCTACCAAACAACCATCCAGAGAAAGATTCAGAGCAAACATGAAAGTGTATCTAAGATCATTATCTAACTTTAGAAAAGCTGGTCTTAGGATTAGATGTTGAATAAGTTATCTTCTTCAACGTTACACTAACACAAAAAGATAAAGAATGACCAAATGGATCTGGTGGTTTTCCTCTGATACATAACTTCTTATCTAATGCAGCTATTTCCAGCCCCTGCCATATTAATGCAGTCAAACTGCTCTGATATGACATATTAGCGGGGTGAGGGAAACTGGAGACGCCCTACATTCATGGAGGTGGAGATGATAGTGTCCACAGCATGGCCTCCCCCATTATTAGCTTTCATCCCGTCTGAGTGATGCTTCAGTGGTGCTGCATTAAAACATGATAAAAAATGCATCAAATAGGACTCACAGAGATGTCTTCCCTCCTGCTGCGTCGCAATTTAAACTTTTTACTGGGTGTCAATCTGTGTGTCGTTTCTGCAACACGCCACGTCTCCAAATTTAGATCCAGAGGTCCTCCACAGGAAGGATGAAAACTGTTTGGATCCAATGTGAAAACGATTGAAGACTCAAGGCTGCAATGATTTATTTGAAGTAGAGAGAAGACCCAGCACTAGCTCAGCTGCTCTGTTTTTAGTTTGAAACCAGTGAACTGCCGTTTCATTTCTCTGTTTAACTGGACAGAAACTAGCTTTCTTCTCATTTAGACTCACTTCTCCTAAGATTGTGCTCTGCTAACTGCTCATTATTCAGCATCAGTGGGGCAACACAAGAAAGATCCCCGGTTCTGTCATTGGTTTTGTAAAAACTGGGCTAATCTGGATTAAAGTCCTGTAATTTGCTAGGATCATGAGCGTGCTGGTCTGATTAGGCTTTATGTTCTGTTCTGTCCAGGTTGAGCCGGGTGGTCTCTGCTGAAAAACAAAAATCTCAGCTTTTTCTCTGCTTTCTGAGCAGACAAACGTCTGATCCTCTTTGTGCTCCCTCTTCCAGCCTGACCCACTTTGTTCCCCCACTCACAGAAGTTAGACGGAGTTGGATAAAACCGGTGCTTTCAACCTCTTATTTGGTGTGAAAAACGCACTGATCAGCTCTCTGGGACTGCTGAAGGATGAAATATTCACAGTTTCATTAGTGACTGCCCGTTGCATCATTTAGGCCTGAAAGGCAGAGACGAACAGATGAGACCTGCTCTTCATCCGTCAGTCCCTCCACACGGAGCTGCTCTTTCATCTCCTCTTTCCTCCATCCACCTCCTACTGAGCCCTCTGCTCACTTCTGCCTCTATCCCTTCATCCATGGTCTCCATCACAGGCATCATTATTACGGCGCCACGCTGGGCTGCACGCAGGCCGCTGTCCTCCTTTTTCTTCTCCTTCAGAAAGGCAAGCAGATGAAGCCGAATGGCACGAGGGGATACTCTGTAAAAGTGAACTCCTGCACTCCCAAACAGACAGCAGTCAGTCAGATGAAAGTAATCCTAAAGCTGACCATTATAAGAAACATCAGCAGCAAAGCTTTAACAGCCCTGTCGCCCCATCAGGAAGTTGTTCCCCCAAATGTGCTTGGATTTGGTTCTTATCAGCTTTGGCAGCAGTCAGCAAAGGTAAGACAGGATTCCTGAGGATGCTTGTGGAACAGGTAGCATAACTTTGGTCTTATCCTGCTCAATCAGTGAATCTTAGTCATCGCTCCAGGAAACTAGCTGCTCCTTGATGGTTTATGATCTGAACTCACGTGATTGTACAAATTGTTTTATTTGCATTGCTCTGAGAGTCGGAGCTTCATATGTCTTCTTAATGTCTGTTTTGGTGGATTTTAAAAGGCTACTCATCAGTTCTTTCTCTCATTCAGTGCGCGGGCTCTCGTTAGCGCAGACCGGGGCTTCACAGATCGAGCAAGACTGCAGAAAACCAGCTAAATTAAATCCAGAGTCACAGCTAATACCAGTCTTCATGGCAGCAGTGTGACAGAAACCAACGGCGAACAAGCTCTACATTTAGTTTTGACCCATTTCTGGGTGGTTGTTGTGAATAAGGCATGATGTGTCTATGCAGTGGTTGTTTGAACAGACTTCTTGGAGAAAAGAAGCAGAAACCATCTGTTAGCAGAACCCGTACAGAACTGGGACACAATGTGGGGATTGCAAATGACTGAAAAGGAAACTTTTAAATAATTCCAGACTCTTTAAAAGATCAGCTAAGTTTCACTGTTATAGATTTCAAACTGGCGAAAAGGTGATACTTATCAACAGACAGATGCGTTTGAACCCACGAATGCAGCATCAAGGGAAAGTGAAGAACCTTCTCATAGGTCATGAATAATTTCTCAGCAGGGAGAAAAACAGGCTTTCCTTTAGGTTAGAAATACATTAGCACTTCAAAGTTCATGTTTCAGAATGCGAGGCCATGTGCACGGGCTGAAGACGCAGGGCAAAACTACATTCTGCGACCAGCACCAGAAGCAGTCATGCTGCCGAAATGTGGAGCTGGAAGTCGGTCAGTGCAGCATCAGGGATTTTCACTGCCTCCGGCGTTAACGGAAACACTGCAAAGGAGTTTTAAATTGGATGAGAAAAAAGCTTTTCATTATGTGTTAATGGTAGGTTCTGCTCACTTTTAGGATTTTTGGTTTTACAGGTTTAGTTTCTGGCTTTGCAGCTTTGGATCCACACTGTCTGACTGGTCAGGATCAGGACCCACGGCCAGAGGGAGGATGAACAGAATGTCTGCAGATGACAACAGGTCCAGGCTGCGGATTGCTCGCCAATCTGTGGGGGAAATATGTGAAATATTGAGGATGACACCTCTCAGTGGGACGCTCTGACTGAATGAGCCTGCAAATGGCATGTGTTAATTTGACAGACAGATCTGAGCTGACAGCAGGCATCTGTGCCCCGCAGAATTCCCTCAGCTCGCAGATCTGCCACCTTTGCTCCTATTTACTCACGCCCACATCAGTGTACACATGCTTTCTCTTTCCACTCGTGACTGGAAACCCCTCCTCCTGCTTCCCACCCTTCATCTGCACACATCCTCAATCCCCTGTAATTCAGACGGAAGCTGGAAGGAGCTGTGACGTCTCAATGATAAGGAATAGAAGCAGCGTGCTATGATTAAAACCATAAAAGTGAAAAATATAGAGAATTAAAATGATATAACAATAAAATAGGAAACAGGAAATTGAGTACAAATTCTTAGATTTAAAATAATTTTTCTTAAAAATGATGGTTAAGCCACATAATTCTGAGTTATTCATATTTCAGGCAGAAAAAAAACTCTTACTGGTAACTTCAGGTATGAGCCAGTGTTGTGTCTACACATTTTAGACAAATGAACAGAGATGCCGTTTAAATTGGATCTTTAGGCTGTTTGTTACTATCAGCCTGTCATAAAGACACATCATTAGCTCCCAAGGAGATATTAGCTGAAAACTTAAAGCATATCTCAGCATGGTGTACAATGTGTTCTCAAAACAGGGAACTGGAGGACAAAAGACAAAATGTTGTATCTAAAATCTACAAAAGATTAAGAGGATCTGAAAGTGATGTCCTTAAGAGGACAAAATCCAGCAAAGAGCTGACAGGAGCTGAGAGATGCATCTGGACTTTCAGTTGATCCATCTCCTGTTGGACCAAGCCTCTTCAGAAATGCTCTCCATGAAGCGGGGCTGTCAAGAAAGCCATTGTTAAGGAAGGGAAACGGACTGAAAATCAGTGGCAACAGGTCTGACGGAGGGATGAATCCTCCCCAGAGCCGGAGCTCCACATTATTGAAGCAGTGTGGATCATCTGACAGAGAACAGAGAACGTGGAAAATGTTGTCTTGGAAAAGTGAGTGATGGATCAGGACTTGCAGAGTTCTGTAAACATTGATTCAACAAAGCAGCGTGAGTGTTGTTGCAGCAGCTTAACCTTTCTTCTCCCTCTCTGAGCTGGAAGCTGGTCAACAGCCGGTCGATGAAGCCTCGACATCTCACACTGAGAAACAAATCCCTGTGTCTGATCCTTCTCCAAACAGAGATATTTACAGCTACAGTCTGTCTGCAGATTGTGATCTTCTTCTTTAAATATTGGCTGTTCCCGGGATGAGAAAAACATGGGCATCTGGAGGAATTCGTGATATTTTTTGCTTTTTCTTTGGAGCTTTATTATGTTCCTTTGAGCTCTTCAAACAGACTCAGAAGTCAATCCATTTTCCTCCGAACATGTAAAACACTTCTGTAGAGAAAAGGATCTAAAATTGTTGTAGAAGCAAAACTCTCTGAGGAATTACTGTACATATCACATCTGAGCTGGAAACACCTCAGGAGGACCTGGCTGGATGGCTGGATGGATAGATGGGTGGCCAAGCAGAGGAAGTGGGACCAACTGAAGAAGAGACGTCCTTTAGAAATGAGAATCCAAACGGCTCGTTAAACAAAGGTGAAATAAATATATTATCGTTGAGTTTTACAGCCTGAATTCAGCTACCAGGTTTACAGGATATGAAGTCTTGAGCAGAATGTATCATCACAAAGGACAACAGCAAAGCTGTACACCAACATCC
The DNA here is from genome assembly GCA_013363375.1 of Menidia beryllina. Taxonomy (NCBI): domain Eukaryota; kingdom Metazoa; phylum Chordata; class Actinopteri; order Atheriniformes; family Atherinopsidae; genus Menidia; species Menidia beryllina. The sequence continues at coordinate 11,433,078 of JABUIW010000023.1, read as the reverse complement.
CTGAGATTGTGTCACTGGATCAGAGTAATCACACCAAGTCTCCATCATTCAGGGAACCCTGAATCCCTGCTCTGCGAACTGGAACCAAACAAAATGCTGCCTCTCTGTTGCCACCATTAGCCCAAAGTCAGCCAAAGGTAGGCAGATGACACTGATAGAGACACCCCAGTGCTTTGAATACAGAGATCTGAGCCGTCTGATCAGATAAATGGGAGGAAAATCCACATTTTTCTGGGTGCTCTCAGGATCGCCGGACAAGCTGTAATGGAGTTGGGATGAATGGGGGGAAGATTACATCAGCCAGAGGGAGGGGGGGTGAGAGGCAGAAAAAGTGGTGAAAATGCAGGTGTGGGTATTGATTGTGTTTAGGAAGAAGCACGATTGTGTGAGCTGATGGAGGAGGAGAAGTGAAGGGCATCTCCTCCAGCATCAGCCCCAATTTGTCTCCCATCCTTCTTAAACCCAGATACCATCAACCACCTCCTTCACTGAGGATTAAATGCAGGCATGAACCGAAGTATTTCCTCCACTTCACAGGAGGCGCGTTTCAAAAGAAGACCCACACGTTCCAACAGAGAGGCAAACGTCAGGGTCAGAGTCAGGGTTAGAATCAGAGTCCCAGTCAAGCAAAGTCACAGTCATGGCTTTGAGCACCATGACAAAATAAAAGCTTATGGCTGATTATCTGTGGAGCTGCAGCTGGTTCATCAGTCATATGGTGGATTACCAGAGTTTTTTTGTAGTTTTTCCACATGGATGACGGGGGCTTAAACTGTGCTGTTATAAATGGGTCAGAGGTTGGTTTTGGACTCACAATAAACTCATAACCATGTCTTGTTTGTCTCTGTACCACAAACTCGTTGAACCTTTAAATGAAAGCCTTGGACGCTCTCTTTGTGGGTGCGTTACGGGCTGTCTAATCAAAGCACTCAAGTGTTAAAGGGTCTAATTAGCAATGATCCTCCTCATTACTTCACATCGTAATTAGTCATCAAAAATATGGGCCGTGTCTCAGGGTATCTTTTAACTTTATGGCTCTTATGGATGCATGCTAAGGTAGGGCACCTTCACCTTTCATTCAGCCTTCACCATCACTTTGATCTGAACAAATATGATGTCAGAGAAGATCAGAAGAAACTCCTCAGCAGGAGTTGAAGTGAAGCAACAGTGGCCGTCTGGCATGTTTAACTGGGCTATGAACCCACGGAATAAAGCATGTGATGAGGGGTTTTCCATTTCCTAACACTATATAAGAGTAGATTGGTGACCTTTCAGCCATGTGTTCTCTGTCCTCAGTTTTCCTGAATCTGTCTGACATTAAACAAAAGAAAAGAACCATTGATGAGTTGTTTTATTGCTTTGCTGATTTAAACATCATGGATAAACCCTGTTTTATCCATTGACTGATGACTCTCACTGCTTAAACTTTGTTTTGGCCTGTTCATAGACCATCTGAGGCATTTCTCCATCAATTAAGGCTAAAACCAGCATCTAAAGTCAGACTCCTTCTTACTAAGAAGTTAATGATTTCTGTTTTCGAATGCTGGGGTGATGGTGTCCGTACCAATCCAAGTGATGAGCTCTGATTACAGGTCAGTCTCTGCCACCCCTCCATCCTCCCTCTATCACATCTCCATTATTCCTCCATCATCCATCTATCATACCATCATCCCTCCATCCTCCCATCATCCTTTCTGCCAGGTTCCAGGAAGCTCAGAGTGGGCAGAGTCTTCAAAGGTTGTTTTTTATCTGCTTTCTGAGTCTTTCAGTTTGGAGCAGCTCTTTGTTCAGCTGTGGGTTTTCACTGCGCTTTATGAATAAATCAGAAATTCTCTGCTGTTGGGCATGATGGGTCCATTATTTACCTCCTGATAAGGCAGTCAGAAGAAGCACAGATATCTCACATTGAAATCCTTTTCAATTCCTTTTGAAGTTTGTGGTTAAAAACGGCTGCTGTTATACACCCAGAGGAGCAGATATTCACCTCCTGATGCAGATTTTCTGCCAGCAGGCAGCTTCTGAGGTACCCTCCAAAGGGAACGTGTCCAATTAAAACTGATTACAGTCCACTTAATTCTAATATGATCATAATCTGAAACAAGTCAAATCAATTCAATTCCAAATTTGACCCATTCATGCTAAAAGAAACAAAAAAGAAGCCTGATAATGAAAGATTGCTTTAATTTCTTTTGTACTATAGTGTGGATCAGAGCCCTATACGTTGAGGAATTATCACAGACAGGTTTATGTCACAGTTTAAGAAGTATGAACACAACCATCCATTATCTCCACCGTGGGGGGAGGCTGGAGCCCTTCCCTGCTGACAATGGGTGAGAGATGGGTACACCCTGGACAAGTCGCCAGTCCATCGTAGGGTTTTTCTATACTTTGTGCATATGGTCATGGGACTGCTCAACACTGTTTAGCTAAACTCAGTCAAGTGATGTTTACAGATGAGTTTCCTTAAAAAAAAAAAACTCAGTAAAAGAATAAAGTATCTTGAAACTGTCCCTACATGTTGTCCAAGAAGTTACCCAGCAAATGTGACGCGTTCGTCCCTTAAACTGTCCTTACATTAGCTGCCACACCTCAGACCAGAGTCGTCAGACTGTGATGGTTGTGAGCTCAAATATCCAGTTTTCATCCACTGCCTTCATAAAGCAGAGTATATTAAAAAGTTAATCAGTCATGTGTTTCTGTATGCAGAACACGCATCAGTGGGAACATTAGCCCGTATAGAACCAACATGGCAGAAGTAATAGAAAACAAACAAAGCATGGAAGCAAAGCAAACCAATCCGTGACCTGACCTCGAGTAGCTGAGGGTGTCTGCCGCTACTGAAGCGAGTAATCTGCACGAGGACGGCAAACGCTGGGAGGCTTCGGAGAGAGATGCATGCATGAGGGCACAAATACACAGTGAGAGTGAATCCCAATGAGCGCACACCATATCTAAGCTCAGGCTTCATTATGCAGGCTGGATGGGTTCATTTGGTCAGGGGGGGGGGGGCGTACACTGCTCACCTTTTGTGAACTGCAGCTGCTGGTCTTTTACATAACAGGGTCGACCTTTATGTAATGAAGGTATTCAGGTATTTCCAAAGGCAACACTATGACGACCCGATGGAAACACGATGGCGACACGATAACAATGCAATGGCGGCCATGATGGCGGAGCATGAGTTAAACCAATGGTGATGAAAACTCTGCTGAAGATTATGAGAGCAGAGCCGGTTAATAATTTATGAGGTAAAGACTCAGACGTCAGGATAATTTGAAAGATGTGAGCCTCATGATTCATGAGGGACGTTTTGGGAAGGACGTTTTGATCTCCTGGACGTGGGGACGGAGGACCCGGCGTGAAAGCCAGGGTGACTCATTTTTAACAGATAACAGACTTGGAGGAGGCTTTCTATGGTCCCAGCGGGCTATCCACAGACACATCATGTACTTAATGTCCTAACAAGGCTTCATGTTTCATCCTTACTCGTCGCTGCGGGACACATTTCCTTTTTGTCTTTCTCCTGTCCTCATACAGACCATTTAATGGCTGACATGAAATCTCTTTATGTCCCACGAATGGATAATCATGAGTCTGTAATTTCCTGTCAGGACCCTTTATGGTCTCTATTATTCCTTTTTGTCTTTCAACCATCCTACATGGCTAAAGACAATCTGAACTTGGCTGTCCTCATTAAAATTCCTCCTCTAACATATTGGATTGGATATATTGTTGCAGCCTTTCATAAATGATGAAAATGTATCTTCATTTCTTTAGCCCTGACACACAGCAAAATACCTCCTACAGAATGTAGCAGCTTGTAGACTCTACATTTGGTTTTATTGGACATCGACCAGCAAAGTCAGCAGCAAACTGTGTCTAAAGACTCAGATGTAGTTCTCAGAAGGTGGTAGAGACCCCATCTGAGCTAAAAGGGGAGTTAACTTAAGTCAGCTTCTGGTTCCTGGTTCAGCTTTGACTTTTGGGGGCTTCAGAGTGAGCTGATTGGAGCTGAAAATGTAACGTCTAAAGACTCGAGGCCTTTGGATTGGCCAAAGAGTGACATCACAAAGTCTGCTTCTTCAGGAGAACTGCCAGGTTTAAAAACCCGGTTATTTTTAAAGGACTTGCGGAGACTCTGTAGGCTTTAATAGAAATATTAGACTGTTATACTAATTCGATTCTAGTCATTATAATAATTCTCCCTCTAGATATTGATTTAAGTCAGAGAATAATATTTTTTTTCAGCCTTTAGTGCCTCTGTTGAACCCCGGGTCAGTGGATCTCGTCCAGCCCTGGCCTCTCACAGTCTCTGACCGCTGCTATGCTCCGTCTGCTGCTGCTGAGGTGTGAGGACATGACTCCACATCAGGCTGTGTACTTCATCACACCGATAAAGAGTTTCCGTCTCTGGGCCTGGATGGCAGCTCTGGCCCCTGAAGACCCCCAGAGCAGCCGAATGAATTAAGAAAAGCTGCCGAAAAGAAACTAAAGCTGGCGTCATTGTGTTAATGCAGAGCTAATGTGATAGTTAACAAAAGATGTCTGACTTCTGCTGTGTGAGAGGCCATTTCCGGATGATTTAAAGGCTGTGACATGCTGTCCCCTAATGCGACTGTGGATTTATCCAGCACACTGAAGGTCAAACCTCTGTATCATTATGTTGGTGGTAATTGTTACTGGCCTCGCCCTTTGGGGAGACAGTGGACCAGATCTGCTCCATCAGAATAGTTTAAGCCTTTAAAGTTCCAGGAGACACAGTAAAAGAGATCCCACTAATTCAGGGTATTTCTCTCCTTCTGATCCGATCGCTCTTTGATTGTTTGGCAATCACCGACATCTGGCTGCGGAACATTTGTACTTTCGCCCTCACAGATATGCAAGTCTGCTTGGCTAATTTCTGTCATTCCCCACCAACAGGGTTTACTCTGCTCCTCTGGGTCCTTTGTAAAAGACAAGAACAAAAACATGAGTAGAAACATAAATTATGAAGCAGAAACTTCCACTTATGCAGAAAATGTTTCATCTTCTCTTCTGAAGAGGTTTGTGTCTCATTGGGGACAGTGACAACTCGTCCTCTGCTGTTTTTATTCATTCATTCTGTTGGGGTTAGCCTGATAGTGAGGTAATTCAATATAGCCATTTTCAGCCAGTTAAATGGAAGAGAACCATAGTTTGAACACATTAGCATTGGGGTCAATGCTCCCTGAGTTTCTCTACACCAAAAAAAAATCTTTCAGAACACACTGCATCATCATTAAATAAATACAAATAATAATATTCCCCCCCATGATCAGAGAGAGTTTCCCTCCATTAGGCAGCCTTAACCTGCTCTGCGACCTTTTCCACAACACATGTTGAATTATGTAATTCCCTAATAGCTGCAGAGTGCTGAAGCTGCCCTAACTCAGCCTTCGTCTGACTCACACTCTCATTAAAATGCTGCCAGTTGCTCAGCCCCTGACCTCCAAATACAGGCACACTAGGGGTGGTGTGCATGCACGGGCTCTGGATACCTGGACCCGACAACACTGTCAGAGAAAGAGAGGGAGAGCAGGATGAAACATGGCATGATGTGGCAGGAGATTCGAAGAAACACCTCAAACCCAGACAAAGGGGTGGTTCAGGGCATCCGGAGGTCTGTTCGCACAGGCAGGTGGGAAACAGTCAGACTGTCCAGCTTGGGTAGCATAAAGAAAAGAAGAACCTCCTGACCAGCAGGAAATGAGATGCAGGTTTGCAGGAGCCAACCAGACTCCACCCCTGAAAACCTCTGCAGCCTGTGCAGGTTCAGGCTCTGAGAACTAGAACTGATCCCTTTGTGTTTCTCAGGGTCTTCAGTCTGGTGTTCAACATTTCCTCCAGAGGCTGGCCCCATCGCTCCAGCAGAATGGAACCCAGAGCCTGCAGGAAATTAACTAAAGACAGGAACAAAAAGAGAGGTGCTAAAACACAGGTACTAAACAACCAAAGGAACTATAAGATGGGAGCCATAAGTAAAAAAAAAATAGGACAAATCAACAAACAATAAAATAAAAAGGTATTCAAAGACAGGAACTATAAAACAGGAACTTTAGGACGGCAACCAAAACACAAGAACCACTTTAAATGACACGAACCAAAATACAGGAAGTAAAAGACAGGTACTAAAATTCAAGAACTTTGGGATGGGAACCGAAAGTTAGGAACAATTCACTGGATGTGATCTAATGTGACAGATGTGATCCATAAGGCACATAACAAAAAGACAGGAACCAACCCGAGAACTAAAAAACATTAACCAACAAAGGAATAAAAGATAGGAAGCAATAGGGGAACTTAGACAAGACACTAAGGGAGAGGAACCAACACACAGTTACACAATCATGTCTTTCTGCACCCTGATGTCTGCCCACAGGGGCCAGTTTCCTTCATGGGAAACAAACGGTGTGATGGTGGGGGCTCATCATAGGTCAGACGTGTGTCATGAGTTGGACACATTGGAGAATCAGTTTTTACTTTTCCAGTTGAAATCCTAAAAAAAAAGCCTCTTTGAAAACGAGTCATGACAACCACACATACACACACACATCACTTCCTAAATTAAAACAAGGTCATGCCCCCTCTCCCACTCCCCAAGAGGAGGTCAAAATTGAATCATTTCTACCCCAACAAACCAATTTTCTCTATCCTCCTCTGAGACAACTTTTCATTCCATCTTCTTTTAATTCCTCTCACCTATCATGTCTGTTGCCTGAACCCATTTCCTCCTCCTTCGTCTTATTCTCCTCCTCACGTCAGAAACAGGACTTTCAGTCCGATGGTGGTTGTCTGTCCCCCTGCAGCTGAGCTGAAATCAGTCACACCCTTTGCCTGTTTGAGAATCAGTGCTGGAGATATCTTTGGTTCTTTTTGGTTAGCGTTCTTTGAGAGCCGTGGCGGACTGTCCGTCGGGGGCCTGTAATAGTCAGGAGAATCGGGCTCCATCAAACTGCTGACCAAACAGTCTGTGTCTATGATTGGATCTGTGGCATAGGGCTGACCACGAGTGGACACGCATGCCCTGGAAATGGAATCAGTGTCAATGATGAAACATCGTCTGGAGGAATCAACAGGAACCAAAAGCCTGGAACTAACTCAGTAACTAAAGGACAGGAACCAAAAGCCTGGAACTAACTCAGCAACTAAAGAACATGAAACAAAAGACAGGGACCAACAAATAGGAACAAATACACAGGATCAAACAGATGGGAACCAAAAAGCCGTTGGGTCTCCGGTCCACCACAAAACCAATACAGATACAGCAAACATGCATCTTTTTGGACTGAGTGAAGAAGACAGAGAACCTGTGTGAGGAGAGCCCAGCTGAGAACAGATCCTGGAACCTTCTTTCTTTGCTTTTGAACTTCCTCTGACTCCATCTTACTTGTGTCTCAGTAGATGCCACGTAAAGCACATTAATAAATGAGAGTAAAAACAGCCAGCAATACACAGAACACGGTGTTCCAAAACTTAAAGGCAGCAAATGTTCCAGAACAAAAGGAACAACAGTGTCTACGTCAAAACGAGTTCAACCACCGTGGAGGCAGCTCCTCGGAATCTGAGGCCGTCTTTAAAGATTTAAACCCTCTCTTTGTTTTTGCTTGTTAGCTGGAAGCCTCGGAGGGGCGGAATAACGAGCGTACAGTTTGACCTCCATTTTTAAAGTCTCCGTCAATAACTCCCCTAGTGTTGGGGGGTGGGGGGGCAATCTCAGAATTTACACTACATTGCTACAACTCTTCTTCATGGGTTGTGACTTTCTTCCAGGCATATTTATGACAGAGGGGGGCTTTGAGAGCAAATTAGGCTCTTTTTAGGCTTCATTGAGCACAAGCCTTTGTACTGCAAGGTCACATCTAATTTGATATGGAAGTGGTTTTAAATATTCATCCATGACCCAAGGTGCTCCCCCCTGTACAGCCAGCAAACGTGAGGAGCTTCTGTCGCTAAAACATGGTGCTGGTTTCAGGGAGTCAGCCGGGAACATCCCAACAGGTGACATTTTTCACCTCAGTGAGCAGCTAACAACCCCCCTCCAAACACACAAAGACGCCAGAGAAGTCATTTGCATGTAAATTTCAAGAGTTGCTTCACAGCCAATTAAAAGGTCGCTGAAGGTGTCTGATCTTTTATTGATAGTTTTAATAGATATGGGAGGGATTCAGCTGCACTGGAGCTTCCTAAACACCACAAAACAACAAATAAAACATAATTACAATTAGTCCATAACAGCATTTTTCCATATGGTAATCTGGTCAAAAACATGTCCAAAACCAGTTTAAAATAGGTTTAGAAAAAAAACAAAAACAACAAATCTAGCATAAGTCTAAACAGATACAAACCAGGCTTGTTTTAACCTGGTTTGTAGGGCCAAAAATCAGGCCCAAAAAAGTGTAATTACTCCAAAATCAGCTCGAATTCTCAGTAAATGAGCTCCATTATATTTGAGATGCAGATATGAGATACATGTTCATGTTTTTGGAATAAGTTCACCAAGAATGAGAAACTGAAAGATTGGAGGATTGTTTTCTACTCTGGACATAGCTTAGTTTGACCTCAGAGGACAGATTCCCTTTGTCGGATTGGTCATGACCGCAGTTTGCTGTTGCTCTAATCTTTAAAACTCTTAAAGACCATTCTTACACATTTGAGGACATTGAAAAGAGAAGCAACGTCCTCAGAATGAGCTGAACAAACATGGAGTCCAGCACAGCTGTATCCTCGCGTTCCAGATGCTTTTCCTTTCAATTTATTTGTCTGCCTCCATGTAATTGACCTGTTCCCGGAAATAAACTACAGATTAACTGTCACAGTTTTGTTAAAGACCCCGGAGCTGTTGACACAACGACAGAATGCAGAAATGCTGTTTTTAATCTGCACCAGGATCCTCGTCGGGCTGCAGATGACAGGCCCCTGTGGTCATTTCCCAGCTCCAGATGAACCCATTTGCATTTGTAAGGTGGAATGACTGACACAGCTGAGGCTGTTTATGCAGATCTGCACACACGGGGCAATTTTAATTCTCATCTTGGCATGAAATTGCACTTGCAGTCGCAGCTATTCAGGCTGTCTCTTTCGTGCACAGACGGAGTCATTTTCATGGCTCGGGCGGGTCGGCAAGCACGAGCCAAGCGCCCCTCCACATGTCAAAGAGACTTTGTTTATGGCTGACCTTTTTAAATCCAGTTTGGTGACGATGGTGTGAAACACTTGTCAGCCGTACTGTTTGGTTGGCGAGTTGCTCAAACTGTTGAATAACCTCATTTCAGTTGCACAGCGCCGGGCCCGAGACACTGGAAATATTGATCTTTGTGCAGACACTCCGTCATCAAAGTAGCGGTTCCTGTAACTTGGTGACTCTGTGCTTGTTTTCTGTCTTTGGTTTCTCCATATAGGTTGCTGTATTAAGGGTTCCTTTGTGTTTGCTCCACCTCTTGGATCCTGTATCTTCATTCTGTTGTGTTGGTTCCTGTGTCTTGGTTCCTTTGCATTTGCTCCCCTCCTTTGGTTCCTGTATCTTGGTTTCTTTTTGTTGGTTCCTCTCTTTGGTTCCTGCGTATTATTCCCTGTGTTTTGGTTCCAGGTATCTCGATTCCTGCTAGTATCCTCAGCTCCAAAATAATTAAAAAGATCTTAAGGTGCACTGTTCCACATTAATTGTTTTAAGACCTATTGTTGATTTCTGCCCAAAAGCGTGAAACGGCTGAATGTATCAGCGGTAGGAAGTTGCAGGATCAGGGAGGACTCAGAAATCAGAGCGTCTGAGAGGATTTCCCAGAGGAGATCTGACTCATCTTTGATATGTGATATCCTACAAATATTTAAGCACTGCGGTTAAATCAGCAGCTACCTCTGCTGCCTGAATAATGAAACACATTATTCAAACAGCCGTGTGTTGAGCGTGCATGTGAGTGTGTTTGCTTTTCTGCATAATTCCATCATGTGTGGTGTTATCTTCCCATGAATCTGACAGCACAACCTACACTGATTTGTTGGCTTCATAATGCGTGCAGACACCCAACTCCACAGAGGTTTTTGAACTTATGTCAGCTGCAAAAACCCCACACACCTAGCAGGGATGGAGGTGGAGGACTGCCAGTTAGGGTGATTTTTATCGGCCCATCAACATCAGAACACAGGACTGAAGCCGTGAATGCACCAAAACGTGAAGGTGTTGCCTGAATTTGTAACGTGCAATGAAAAAGCAAAGTGAGTTTTAGAAAATCCAGAAAAAAAACCCAGCAGGACTTCAGCTGAGTGCCAACACCACGCCAAGGAGGAAAGACATCAGCCCATCAATCTAAAGGGTTTAAGGCAATTTCAAACTATCTGGAGTCCATCATTCTGCAGAGAGAAAGCCTAAAGCAGCTTAAAGTAAATGCAGAAATATCATCAACTTTCCTCACAAAACCACCACAAGAAGCAAAAACTGATTCAATATACCAACAACCCCCCGATAAATGCTTTAAAAACTCAAACTTTGGGGGTAACCTCTGTGCCCTCAGTGGCTTCTGACTCTGGGGTCAATATTGAGTCCTCATCTGTGCCCAGAATCCAACATGGCTGTCCCACAGCTGCAGATATAAATGTTTTTTCTGTCAGTCTGTAGCTCAGAGAATCGGTGAGAAACAGCCTGAACAGGTATGGCTGCAGGAGGAAAAAGAACATGGCAACACAGCTCATTTTGCAAAGCTGCATCTGAACAAAGACTTCTGGAACAAAGCAGAGCAAAGTGGAGCTGTTTGCTCTGAATGCACAGAAACCAGCACGGTGGGGGGATGATGATGATCTGGGCTGGTTCTGCAACATCTGGACCTCATAGAACCACGTCCACTTCTGGATCCCAAAGTATTGATACGGAAAAACTTCAGCTTCTTGCTGATGGTCGGCGCTCTGATAGTTAACTGAGACGTGTTCCATCTCATAACAAACACGGGTCAGTAGCTCTCAGAGGGTTTGGTTATTGTTTCATGTCACCATGAGCAGTAGAAATGGAAGCCGTTGTCTTCAGTGGTCTGCATTTTCTCCTCATTTTCAAGGTAAACAGCTCTCGCTTACATCACAGAAGGCTGTTATCTAGCTGGAAATGTGAAGACAAGTGGAAATATTTTCAAACCCTGAGCAGAAACAGTGAACCTCCAAACATTCAGTAGACAGACAAAGAGACAAAGGACCGAAGGAGAATTGTGAAGCTTTTCCCACTCAAAAACACGAGAAACAAGGCTGGCCTTTTGTCTGAAAGTTTGAAGCTTGCCTCTGATGTTTTGCAGCAGGAAGCAAAGGAGTTTGAACGCCTCTGCGTTTCTTTTGTTCTCCTTGTTCTTTGTGCTCCACAGAGACGTATCCTGCAGTGCCCCCTGGTGGCACCCGGGGGAAGTCCACCCTGTCGGAGCCACAGCGGGAAGCAGCCGGTTCCTTTGTTGCAGCCCTTGCTCTAAAATGAAGCTTCAGCCCTGGATGACAGCAGCAATAACGGGACTTTGGAGAGGCCGGCAGCCTGGCCTAATTTTCCCTCCTCCCTCAGGCTTCCCCAAAACTCACAAGCACACAAACAAAGCCTCACAACCACATAATTCTCCATCTGTCACCTTTTCAAGGTTCCCCTCTCTCTCTCTCTTACTCTCTCTCCGTGTTTCACATTTTAATTCAGCTTTCATAATTAAAAAGAGAACAAACACAATATCTCCCCTGAAGCCCCAGCTCCCCAAACAGCTCAGCAGAAGATGAAATCTCTCACACTCCAATCTGAAATCATTAGCCGGGTTTCTTTAAAGAGCTGCTGCTGCCGGAGGAGGCGGTAATTTTGCAGTCAGTGGGGATACAGACGAGCAGGCTGTGTTTCCGTGATGGGGCACAGGTCACGCTCCGTGGGTCGGCCATCCAGAGCCGCACCAACAGAGCGCCCGAGGGCTCCCCACGCCTCACGGGCACCACGTTTGTGTGTTTTTTTTCCACCTGCGGCTCGCTCCCATCTTTGGCTCGAGAATCTCTTTTTCCCTGACCCACTGCGCATAAAACTGACCCAGTGAGATCTGGACTCCCCAGTGTGCCGGAATCTGCTGAAGAACGTCTGTCTGCATTTGGAGGATCAGTTTATATTTAAAAGGCCACTTCAGTCCAATCAGTGACCCACAACATGTTTGTTCTGGGTCTGACCCCCCAACTCAGTCCACCTCACTTGGGTCCCAAAGCTCCAAATCACAATTCCAATTAATTCTGATACAATCAGAACCCATTAATCACATTTTAAATGAGTCCAAATCAAACAGAACCAACAAACTCCTCATAACCCAGGAAGAAAGATTAATCAGAACCAGAACCAAGAAGAATCCTTCATCAGAACCAGAACCAGTGGATTTTCCTCCCTTGTTTCATGGCGTCATTGTGCTGCTCTCTCTCTTTGAAAGGATGCACATTGGTTTCTGTGGAAGTAATGTTTAAAACGTCTGGCTTTTATGGCCAAAAAGGACACTGCTTGCTCAGAGATACCTGAAGCCTTTTTAAGGACAGATTCTCCCGCCCACAACCCAGAAACAGAAGCACTGTTGCGGGTGAGGTTAAACCTCATAAAGTGGCCTGTTCCTCTCCCCTGGTTCTGCCTTTTGCAGGTGGGGTCATGCTGTGTATGTTTTATCCATCGTGTTTAGTACCTTTAGATGTGTTCACATATGAACGTCTGCTGAAACAAAGAGCCCCCTTCCCTCCACACGCAGCAGGATCAACAGGGTCAGGGAATCCAGGTCTCTGGAGACCACCTGGATCCACCTGCCTGGCAGCTGCTGCCTCTCCTCCCTTTCATCGTGTGGCTTTGCCGGTTCTTCTATTCCACTTTGTATCAAACCCACATCAGATCTGCTGAATCCATAGGGGACTCTCAGAAAGCAGAAACTAACAGCCCCCCTGAGCCTCTGAGGAGGGGGTACAAACACAGCTTGGAGTTTGGAGGAACACAGGAACTAGTCTAGGAACCAAAAGACAGGAACCAAAACACACCAACAAATCCAGGAACTAACACACAAAAACCAGAGGGAAAAAAAATCAGAGGGACTAAATTACAAGAATAACACGCTGGAACTAAATCAAAGTAACTAAATTACAGGAAACTAATTACGTACTAATACATAAAAATACGTACAAAAGTCAAGGGTGTCAAAGGATGTTTGAAACAGACTGTCTAACTTCATCGTTTCAGATAAAATCCTTGTCACCCAGTTCCTGTGACGGATGCTGATGGGGTCAGCGGAGCTCCCGGGGCACAGCATGGGGGGGGGGGGCTCTGCTTCCAGAACAAAGAACCTCCCTTCCATTTCTTGTCATCTCATAAAACCACGGATGAGGCCGGGTAGTCCCTTGTTAATGGTAAACACCCCCCACCTTAATGAACAGACCCTCCCTGTTATGCTCATGTACGGCAACCCAGAGGGACATCTACGGTCCAGATGTGAGGTGGGTGAGGGGACCCACAGGAAGGCCGTGCCCCATCACCTGTCTCTGAGTCCAGTAAATTAAAGTCAGGTGAGTCCAAAGACAAGTCCGTCACAGCTTCACATCCTCTTCCAGGCATTAAAGGTACAAAAATGAACAAAAACTGTTATCGTCTGAGCCATAGATTCACATCAAGAGGTTTCCCGTTCACACAAGAACATCTGGAACTCAGAATAAATTGATCTTATTCCCCTCAGCACCACCCTATCAACCTTTTTGGTCCTTTGATGAATAAAATTACACCGTTTTATTGGATATGACGTTTCTAATAAGCCTAACCCCATTTCTTAAATCTTCTGACTGTAGTTTGGATCAGAGGCTTGTATGTTGATGTATTGTCAAGGACAGATTCATGTCAGAGTTTAGAAAGAGCAGAGTATCAACCGTCCATGTCATTTTCAGCCAGTTAGATGAAGAAAACACAGTCAGGACTCAGAAACCGGCCGGATGGGTCGGCAGCAGCAGGTTAAACAGGGAGAACCCTCACACTGCGTTTCAGTGCAGTTTTCTGACAGTTTGTGGAGCCAAAGGTCCGACCGCAGGGAGCACCACGGGCACGTAGCCCAAGGACACGTCAGCCTGCTGACAGGAGGAGTCGGGGTTCCAACCCTGGGATTAGAGGGGGCTGACACGGCCGGCTCAGCCGATCTCATCTGTCCAAAGCTTTGCCTCCCCAAGCACGGGCTCAACAGATGTGCTCTGTTCAGCCTCACCGGAGGCGCTCCATCCCAACCAAGCAACCCGCTCCCATTGGAGCACCCAGGGAGGAGTTTATCGTGTAAAACTCCAGGCTGATGTTTCAGGTTTAGGGGAGGGGGGGGGGGGGGGGGGTGCAGAAGGTGCCACGTCAGCAAACTGACAGAGAGGCAGAGGATCAACACGTCAAACACAAAGGCAGTGAATCACGAGACGGGGCCAAGGTCGGGCAGGAGTGATGGAGAAGCAACAGAACGAGCCCATCAAGGTCAGCCGGCGTGATGAAAGCCATCCTTCCCTCCGTCCCGATCCGGGCCTGATGAGAACCGTTCATTAGCGGGCGACGGCTTTCGTATGCAGCTCTGCTGCCTCGCCATCACCTCCGCCGCATCCCAATTACCTCGGCTCTAATTGATGCTGGATTTATTAAAGTTAATGAGCCAGCCGGCCATCTGTTGAGCAGCTGAAGCAGCACAGGGGACGCCGGGCGGCGAGGGCAGAAGGAGAACGCCGCGCTGCTAAAGGGCGCATTCAGAGGGACCGGAGACAAAGGGAGCCCCTCTCCTCCCTCTGAGCAGTCCCACATCACTCCCTGTTTTCTACTCTCCCTTACACCCTTTTTATGGCCTTCATATTTCAACAATATGGCTCTATATGTGGCGGCATATATGTGACACATGATTAACTGCTCCCTGCTAGCTCTGTGTGCCCAATAAATCTGAAACATATATATTTTACAGACTTATATACTTCTGAGATTTGGAGATGGAATTTTAATTTGAGACAGCAGATCTGGTGCTGGCCAGCGTTTTATTTCTTCTCTCGGGTCCAATGAAGGAGTTATGCACCTGCTTTGTTCTGGCTTTCATAGATTTCAAAGTTTGGAGGCAAAAATCAGACTCTGTTCATATTTCTGACTCAGACACACAAATGCATCCACTTTCAGAGCATAAGTGAATTAGCAAAAACTGGTAGTTTACACATAGACCCCTCGCTCCTCCTTTAAGCCTCTAGTGTTCCTGAGCGGCCGTTCTCCGGTGTTTGGAAGCCCTTGCCATGTGTTTTTTTTTTGCTTTTTCTCTCATTTTCAGTCCAGTCCTTGTAGATGAGCCGTTTCAGAGGAAGGCTTTCTTCTTTGATCAGCCACTTAACTCTGAGCTGTGAATCACTTGGGCAGAAAAAAGGCTCCTAACTCAAAGGATGAGCCCGTGTTGTATTGACACACAACAGACAAATTAGCATAGAAGCAGTTTAAATAGGATCTTTAGGTTATTTTTTATGAACAGCCTGTCACAAATACATATCTTTTGTTCCCATGTGTGGAACAAATGATGTGTGAAAAATGACAAAGATGGACTAAAAATCAGTGGCAACAGGTCTGATGGAGGGATGAATCCTCCCCAGAGCCGGAGCTCCACATTATTGAAGCAGTGTGGATAATCTGACAGAACAAAAGCAGCCCACATCCATAGAAGAGCTTTGAGATGTCCTTCAAGAACTATTCCTGAAGACTCCTTAAAGAAAGGACCCAGAGCTGGTTGGAGAGGGTTCAGGCTGTGCTGGAGAATGGAGGGGCTCAGAGCAGAGATTCACTTTAAGCTGCTCAATCACTCTGACTCTGCTTCTGCTGCAGCTCCTGGGTTTGTCTGCTGGTTTAGCTACACGTAATTCCCCATGTGTGGCCCCTTGAAAGTGGAAGGACCAGATGGTGACTGTAGAAGCTGATTAACCAGTTTACAGCTCCTTCTTCTCCAGATTTCCATCCATCCACCTTCAGAAAGACTGAAGCATTAGCAGTGGATGGGGAACCATCTGCAGTTATGGATTATTACCCACAGCTGTTCCTTCACAAAGCACATGGATCCAATATTTTCCCAATCCAAAGGTCAGAAAGTTGAAGGGTTTGGAGTAGAAATCAGACATTTGGCATGAAAGTGAGTTTTCCTGTGTTGCCTCCTGTTGTTTAATTACGTCTGCAACAGAATGGATGCAGCTCTGCGTCAGTTTGTCCTCCAAGAACGAGCCGAGTAGATCTCACGGGGAAAATGAGAACAGCTAATGGTCTTGGCAGCTAAACGTCCTCTTAATTTATGAGGCTTGACTCTACATTAACACACCTTCACCATAAAGGAGTTAATGTTATCTTTTAATAGATCCATGTGGAACATCTGCATCCAGCACCCTGCCAGGGCATCAACATTTAAGGAGGCATGACTTCATTACCCGGCTGTTTTCTCCTGTTTACACACTCAGAAAATATTCAAAACTGGTTATTTTCAAACCTTTGGACACAAGCAGCCGGTGTTCTGTCACATTGATCCAGGTTTCAGCTCCCACCTCTCAGAATGAGAACACAACTGTAATCCAAACAAGTGTGACCTCAAAACGCGCAAAGGGAGCAGCTCTCAAGGCGAAAGGATCACAAAAAAAAAAAAAAAAAAAAAAAAAAATTTAAAAGGTTTAAAAATGGTTTTTTTTTTTTTTTTTTTTTAGATATGTCCAACTTTGAGTCCAACTTTGAAATTTGATGTTTTAATCAATCCATCCATCCATTTATTATCCATCTATCATCAATCCATCCTTATATCACCCATCCATCCATCTTTCCATCCATCTCTCTCTCAAACTCCTCCTCTAAAGGCAGAGCCTCAAAACTGGACTTCAGGGCAGCTTTGATTGGCTGTTGATATTACAATCAGAATCCATTTTAACACTGAGATTTTTGCATGACTCTGGGCAAAAGAACCCAGCTCGACTTCAGTTACATCCTCAAATAATCCAAAGCCCTTTACATTTCTCAGTGTACGCACCTGTGAGCCGCTCTCATTAGTTGAAGTAGGCGGCATCTTGTTGCTGGATGTCCAGGTCTGTTGGATGCTCCAGCCGTGGGTCACACCTTTCACAGTCCTGCACCAGCACTCCATCAGCTTCCAGCTTAACTGTGTCCTCAGGCTGCAGGAGGCTCCACCGCCGGGATATTAGGAGCCGTATCAGGGTTTGCATGGTTTCTCACCACTTTATAACTGCATCCAATGCATCTGTGGGGCGTCTAATGTAATCCAGCCTAACCGCACACCTCCGAGTTAATGGGATCCAGTGGAAAGCAATGTGGTCTCCAGATAAAATCCCATGTCCTACCTGCTTAAGTGAAGCTGCAACGAGCTGCAGGTGTGTTGTTACCAGGCCTGAATTGTCCTGCCCATCCATCAGGTTTCTAATCCAGACAGAAGATTTGCTCCAGATCAGCTCTTGTTACACCGGCAGCATCATTTTCACGGCTGAGCCAGAATAAAGTGGCTGAAAACAGACATTTTGATCAGTGCAATCCAAAGGGATTTCTGAGAAAACTTTAGAAAGCAAAAGTATCATTGATGTTCCAAAAAGAAAGAGGCCACCATTCTCATGATCTTTAGAAACAGGAGGGTTAAAAACAAAGAGACACTTTCAAAGAGATGTTTTTTTTCCAGTGGAAAAACAGAGTGAAACCAAAGAAAAAAGCTGTCTGAGCTACACTTAAAGCGACTAAAGGGCAGGAGTAAAACATTTGTTAATAATTCACAGGGCTTACCTTTGTGGAAGAAAATCTCCAGCAAAATTATCAGTTAATAAAATGATCAAACCACTTTCTTTGCATGCAAATCCTGGGAGCTTCTGGGCCCAGAGCTGACTGATAAGCTTTTTTGTCCTTAAGCCATCCAGCGTCCACAGCCTCTGCGCTTCTCAGAATTATGCATTAATCACTATTTCAGGCTTTTCATTGTGTGTCTAATTCCAGCCAAATATAATATAATTGCTTTCCTGGCTGTGGCAACAGGTCCAAGCTTTCCAGCAGCCCCTGAATGTACCAGAGGGAACAAAACTGAAGAGGTAGATGCTGAAAAGGGTCAGAATCCCATGTGACCCAGTGAAATGGTCCATGCACATCAGGAAGTGCTTGTGCACGTATTTAGGGAGCCTTTTTTGAACAGGAAGTGATCATATCTGTGAGGCTGGAGGTACAAAATCAGTGGAAAATGTTCATCTTTCTGTTTATCTTACACGTACAGAGCGATTTAGAAACGGGCAGCTTTTCTGAGTCTGTTTTCTCTCGGCCCCAGGCCACTGACCTATGGGATTATGGCCATGAAAGTGGACATGGTCTTTTCCAGCTGGACCAAATGACTGTGCAGCAGCCTGACATGAAAGCTGTGGTTTCAGCTGTAAAGACACGGGGGGGAACATTTCCCTGAAAGCTTTCCCTAATTCGAAACACCGGGGGCATGAAATCTCATCGTTATCATCTGAAAAAAGGAAGTATGGGGAAGGAAAAGGAGGACAGCAAAGAGAGGAGGGAAAGAGAGAGAGCGAGAGAGAATTAAAATGATGGAGGGAAGTGACGAGATGCTGCGGCTGAGGAGGAAGAGACGGGAGGCGGCCCATCAAATTTTATGGTTGAGTTATTCCTTTCACAGCTCCTGGAAATAGCCAAACAATTTACAATCACTCAAAGCATTAACCTTTCACGAGCCACGGGGACTCATTGTCCATGATGCTGCGATGAGACACTTTGCATGCCCGGCGAAACGAAGCGGGGAATAACTCATCCGGCAGGGAAAACAAAGGACGGGAGGATGGGAAGGAGTTGGGGAGAAGGAGAAGGACTGATGTGCGGGAGGATCTTTTGTTGGGGAAGGCAGATTGGCTCATGCATCAGGGTGAGGGATGGCGGGGGGACTTGGTGGTGACTTCACTGGCCTCCACAAGCTGTATGTTGTAGGTGAGAGAGGAAGAGGCGAGTGCAGTGAAAGCGGGAGGAAGCTGAAGGAGCAGGTTGATTACCATCTCCTGGCAGGGAGCCAGTGTCCAGGCTATTTACTGCATGACAGCCTCTGGTATCTCCATCAATCCCCTGCACGAGCCGGGAAACAAGGAGGAAGGAGGGGCAGATAAAGGGCTGGTGGGGGGGGTAGATGGGCTGAGGGGTAGTGTGTGTGCGTTTGTGTTGAAAGTAGGAAAGAAGTAAGGTGATGGGAAAAGAAGCAAGCTAGGAGGAAAACTAGACAAAGGAGCCAAACAAAAGATTTCAGAGACAGATAACAAACTCCTAAAACGCAGAAATTCATTTCCAAAATGATCCGAAAGGAAATGAAGATTAGGGAGAAGTGACCCAAAAATGATTAGATGTGATGAAAAAACAGTGTTATTCCCCAATGAGCCCACAGAAAACAGATATGGACACAATGCTTTCCATGTGAGAGATAGATCTGTGGATTTAATGTTTGGAGGTGCTTTCCATTTTACTATTTTCAATTATATGATTTAAATGCAGGTTATTAAAAAAAATGTTTTGTTGGCAGAAAAAACGGGGGAATCAAAACATAAGAACCAAAACACAGCAACTAAATGGCAGGAACTAAATTCAGGGGGGAAAAAAACACAGGAACTGAAAGAAAGGAGCTAGAGACAGGGACCCACAGGCAGGAACTTAAAGACAGGAACTAAAACCAGGACAGGAATTCTCAATCCGTCAAGACCAAACATCACTGAGTCCCTTTAATTCAGACGTCTGGTTCCACCTGTGATCCCATTTATAAGAGTTCTGCTCCAGTTTCCACCTCTGAGACGAGGCAGGAGGAGGAAGTTTGTGAGGAGCTGCGACCCCCCGCCAGCTTCAGCTGGGAGATTCAGAGCAAATCCACTCAGAGCTGCAGACGGGGAAGAATGGAGAACCAGGCCGAGTGGGAGATAAAGAGGCTTCTTTTAGCTGATTAGCAGCCCGGTGAGGACTGGCCCCGTTGCTGCCTGTTGGCCCTTCAGGTGGCAGATCGAGCCCTCAGAAGCTACGTGTGTCCCATCAGTCACAGAACAAAGGAGTCCTCCTCTCTCACCTCCTTCAGCCCTCCTCCCGTTAACCCCATCCTCTCTCTCCTCATCTCCTCCCCTCCTCCTATAGCCAGCCATCTTCCTTTGTGAGCGAGTCAATTAGCGACCCTTTACTTTTGATTTATAGCCTGCGGACCTCCTGTGGCCTGATGGAGCGCCTGAATTCATACGCAGTGTGATAAATCATGGAGCAGGAGGTGCTAAGGGGTCAGCCTGGACCAGGGGAGGGCCCAGGACTAGGAGAATGCCAGGGACTAGGACACAGCTGGAACCAGAGGAGGGACCAGGACCAGGGGTGGGGGGGATTTTGAGACCCAAATGAGCAGGCAGCTCAGATGTGATAACCCCTCCCCTCCTTTCCACTCTGGTTCTGATCAGAGGCTCACAGGTAGATGGAAAATCTCTGACTGGCACATGTCAAAGCTGAGTCAGCATACTGATTTGAAAGCTTTTCAGTGTGTCTTAATCCCAGCTGTTGTCCTCACGTGCCTCCACCTGTTTTCACAGGTTATCACACTCAGCATCTTTCTAAATCCGGACCGATACGCTCAGATTAAGTGTTTTGTGTCCCAGCTGCCTCCCCGAGGAGGCCTGATGCTGCTCTGCTTCAGCCAAAGCCTCTGAAATCTTTTCTCATTAGCCGCTCATAAAGCTGCGTCAGATCGATGCGGCGCATCATCAGCTCGTCTTTTTGTCACGTTTGCTGATGGAGGACGGCAGGCTGAGGGGTTAGAGGTCAGAGGTCAGGGAAGTGTGAAGAGCCGGGGGTGTCATCACTTTTCCTCATCTGTATTTCACTCACATTTATTGGCTTCTTAGTCCATTTTGTTAAATCTGGTGTCATCATCTTCTGTTTAACCAGTTTTTAAATGATCTATTGAACTAATTAATATTCCTTAGTTATCATTACATCGGTTTTAATATCAATTCAACTTCTGTACAGTTCAAATGATTTATTTTAAATTAAATTAATCTTTTTTTTAGATTTGTTTTGTCAATGTAAATACATTTCTTCTTATTTATAGCAACATTTGATTCAGTTTTGGTTTGTTTTATTTGTTGTAATTTGATCCTATTCATTTATATTTTAAATTCAATTAAATTTTACGTGATTTGACTGATTACACTTCATTTGATGTTTGTATATTGCCCACTTTTCCTCTCTTTATCAACCATCCAGAGTTTCTCTGATGGGCTCAGACAGGCGTTTCATTCATTAATCTGATCTTTTTGCTGACTTCCTCTTTGTTGCTTTAATCGTGTAACACACTTTGTGTGTTTTTGTGTAAAAGTGCTGTAGAAACAAAGATTGATTGATGACATCATCACCATCATTGTGGCGCCAGGCGCCGGTGCTTTATGGTTCAGGGGGTCATGAACTCACAGGGGAAACCCTCCATCTCCCCATGTCAGGTTTCCAGGAGCTGACTGAGAGAAGCAGTCATGTTTTTCCCCTCAGACACAGAACACGTCAGAGAAGTGAGAGACAATCGCAGTTTGGATGATTTATGAGCAATTTACACCAAACAAACCTCTCATTTCTGCTTCCTGCTGTCAGAAACGACTTCATTCAGTGCGAGGAGCTCCATCAGTGCTTAGCCATAACATTAACACCATCTGTCAGAGCACCAGCAGCATGATGGTCAGATCATCTTCTGAAAGCAACCCGACAGCAAATCCTCAAAGGAGATTATTCATTTACCCGTTTATCCTAAACCGGTCCATTTACCCTCATCCAGAACGCTCCAAATCAAAACTAATGCCCCCTTCAAACACAACTATTCATTCTGACACAGAGAGGGACCTGATACCTGAAGGCTCTGCCTCCCATTCTGCTTCTACTAACTCCAGGAACCACAAGTAGAGCAAAGAGCTCTGCTGGGAGAATATCCAACGGTGAACTCTGAAAGACAATGGAGCTTTGAATGCACCAGTGGGAAAATTTCAGGGTCCTTCCCTAAGACAGAATCAAACCTCCAACCTTCCAGTTAGTAAATACTCTTTCTTTGTGACTATGAAATGTCAAATGTAATGTTTGAGTAAAGATCTCAGAGACCTTCACAGTTCAGATGGATAGACAGATTTTATCGGGTATGATTCACGGCTGTGATTTGAACCCATCAGTGATCCAGGAACACGAAAATCTCCAAACAAACGGGTCACGTTTCCCCCGCTTGGAGGTCAAAGTGATTGAAACCTGCTCTTGGAGCCACGGGGCGACATGAGCCGATTCCTCACAGAGGCTCCATCACAGACCCCGAAAGCTTTTAATGAGTTTTACGATCGTTAGACTCGCCAGGCACATTCGGCTGATATTATATCAACCTTAAAATCAAGTTACAGGATGAATCAGTGCTCGCGTGGGACCACAAGGTGTCGTGTAATGGCAGGAGTAGATGTATAACCCAGCGGCTGCCCCGGAGGGCCGCTGATAATACTCAATCTAACCGACCTCATTAGGACTCCGGCTTTCTGAGGTCCTCCATCGCGCTCTGCGGCCCAACGCCGCCCTCATCGGAGGGGATGAAAAAGCACCCGTCGGATCGTTTCCATTTTCACGTGCCATGGATGCAGGCAGAGATTATTAAGGGTTTAATGGCCAACGAAGCCTGACAGGTGCTTCTCTTACGGAGATTAAGAACCGGCGGGTTAATGGCAGCGCGGGCCAGATTGTCATAACTCAAAATGAAGCCATTAAAGCTTTATTAGGGAAAACTTCCCAACAAGGTGGTTTTAGGTGGAGGGTTCCTGTCATTTTTCAGTGTTTCTCCTCAACAACTGACAAAGAAAATTCAATGACTTCCTAAGAAGATTAGCAACAGAGCGATTAATTAATTCTGAAACTGTTCAGCCCCAGAGAGGGATTTCTGTTTACTCTTTCTGTTTGAACCGTCATTGTCTCAAGCTGAAGCTAATGCTGCGAGAATTCATCACAGCCGCTGCCACCGAGTCATTTAAATGCTTCAATAAGACCAACAGCAGAGCTACAAAAGACACACTCAATCCAATGGGTCCGAATGAGACAAGGACACAAATGTAAAAAAGCAAAAACAGAGCAATAGAAACCAAAACAAAGCCTTCAAAAAGCAAAACTAGAGTTAAAAAGACCAAGAACAGAGTTAAAAACGTTTTTTTTTAAGGTTAGTTTAAAAGATCAACAACAGAGGTAAAAACACTCAAAACAGATCAGAAAGGACCAAGAACAGTTAAGACCAAAAACAGAATTAAAGAACAAAACTTATCTAAAAGAATTAGCAAAAACAATGTCAATAGACCAAAACCGTGTTAAAAACTCCAAGAAAAGATCAGAGTGGACCAAAAGAAGAGAAAACAGGGCTCGGAAGTCCAGGACCAGGCTCATAATCAGTTTTGTGAGGATCTGAGTTGGTGTGTTTGGCGGTTATAGAAATATTTCTTTGTTTTATGCTGACTGAGTCTACATTTACAGATGTTTCTGGTGGGCTCAAAAGGGTCACATGTGTTATTCATTATTCAGGTAAACTGCCTGGGACTGACCGGAGGCGCAGCACTCGGACTGTCGTGATGCCTGGATGGGATTTGATTCCTTTCTGAGAGACAAAGAGGCCACATTCCTCCACAGGCAGCAGCTAAGCTGAAGCTGCAGAGCAGCGCGGTGCATTCCCCCCTCTGGTGGGGGGGGAGGGCCACTGCAGGCTTGGAACAAAGAAGGGAACAAAGAAAGGAGGAAACATCAGGAAATCCGCACGAAAGACAAACAAATGAACTCATCACATGTTTGTTCGAGTCAGGAAATAATGAGAGACCAAACGCCCTGAAATCAAAAAGCAAAACATTCACTTGTGCCAAAGTTAAGACATTTTTGTATGTTTGTCAATATTTGTGTGTATTTTCTTCAGTTTTTTGTATGTTTTCTTGACTCATTTGATGTTATAATTTCTCATACTGCGGCCAGAAATCAACACATTAGTCCTAATGGCCCTGAAAACAGGATTAAAACTTTGTGGGGCAACTTCAGTGTTTCTCATGATCCTGTGATAATAAAGGTTCAGATCCGACTCGTTGTTCTCACTGTGGATTTCCATAATTCCAGCAGATCTGTACCTGCAGGGGTCAGAGCTGCCATCTGAACACCTGCTGCCACCTGTGCCCTCAGGGGGCCACACCTTTCCCCCGTCCCAGCCAAAGGAAACACCCACCAGCTTTCTGCTCGCAGCACAGTGTTTTCAAAAGTCAGAACCAGAACGCCCGTCTTTCCCTCCAGAGCTCAGGATTCAGGTTTTTTCTCCGCTGTGTGAGGAAGGACGCTGTCCAATTCATCTTCTGCTCCTCAACCAAGAAGCTTCCAATGGGCTGCTTCTCGTTTGTCAAGCTGATGGTGGTTGTTTTCAACCTTCTCATCTTTGTGAGTATGTGACCTCTGACAGGAGGCTGAAAGCTCTGCCTATGAAGTCCGGCTAGACAGAAATCTCTTTGAACGTAAGATTGTCAGTTTTATGCTCCAAAATTTCAGCTCTTTGATAATAAAAACTCTGGTATAGCTGTCTGTTCTTCTTCGTCTGAGCTCTCATAAGTGGGAGTTTTTGCTTTTTTCTGGCAAGTAGAAAAGTTTGAAATCAAACCTTTCTGTAGGCTAACAATCGGCCAGTCAGCCGCCTCCTTCTGCTTTTCACGTTACCTAACACTTATGAAGAAAGTCACAAAAATTAGAAGAAAAGATTTTTAAAAACCTGCCAAAGAAACTAATTCTATTATCAAAGAGATGTCCACATCAACAACAAATAAATGATTTTCACATTTCTTTTCATGCAGGAACATTCAGTAAAAGGTGACGGAGGCCAAAGTTAATAAAACTTAAGCTCATCAAACCTCAGTTTTTACCTGTTGCTCTTGGCTGTCTTTGTTACATTTTGGATAACTAAAACATGACCAACACAGCGATATACAATTTCCCCTTTTTTTCTAGAAGCAGTGGTCAGTTCGCATAAAATGACACCTGAGTTGTGAGTGGAAAAAAGTCAGAAATCCAAAATATTGGTTCAAAAGTTGCAGTGAAAGTAATATCAGAAATGAGCATGCTGGGAGCATTCTGCTCCATGAGGGTCTGTTCGTATCTGACTGGTGTAAACATTCCTAAATTGCCAAGAAATGTACGAGGAATGTTGATTTATTTGAAATTTAAAAGATTCAGAGGGACATTCCTGAAAATTACAAGGAATTCTTTGAAAGCTCAGCTTGAAGGAAAAGCGACTACACAGGAGTTAAATATGGATGTTTGTGACAAAGTGTCAATTTTAGGATCAGAACCGTATAAAAAGTATTTATAATTGAACAAATCTGCTATAATTAGTGTTAAGAGTTACTTTTTAAGGCCACACGTAGTTATTTCTCAATTTTAAGGACTCCATTATCAGTGGTTTGCAGGGACTAACTTCACTTCTCCTTCACTTATGTGACCGACAGGAATTAGTTCTGGTCTGTGGCTGCTCTGATCAAACACTTAGCAGATACGGAGCTGCTCACAGAAGGTTTCCCCATGCCCTGTGTGGGTCTGAGGAGTTTAAAGGAGCAGGACCATGTTTCTATAGCAGAGAAATGCCAGTTTTATTACTGGATCAGGGGTCTGAGAACAAAAAACAAAAAACAACTAAAGAATCAGACCTAAAAATACAAAGGAAAAACACAAATATGACCAAAATCCCCTAATTGTAAAGATAAACAGAAACTGTAGTAGCAGGACTGCTGTTCAATGCTGACTTGACTCTGATTGTTCCCTTTGCTGTCTTTAAGAGTGAAGAAGACAAATCTGACTTAAATCCACAGCAGTCTCTCTGATTAAAGCTGCTCAGGAGGATGTTTATCAGTCAAGGAGTGATGGATGTTTGTTGTCTTCTGCTGTGGATGTGACTGTTCTCCCGGCCTCCCTGCAGCTGAGCGGCGTGGCCCTGCTGGCCATGGGGATATGGGTGACCACGGACCGCTCCACCTTCCTCCGGTACCTGGGACTGTTCTCCGATCAGCCCCTGAAGTACGTCAACGTGGGCTATCTCATCGTGGTTCTGGCGGGCGTGCTGGTGCTGCTGGGCCTCACGGGCCTCTGCGGAGCCCAGAAGGAGAGCAAGTGTCTGCTGCTGGTGGTGAGTGGTGGAGGCCATGTGTGACTAAGGGATGAGGTGCAGAGACAGGAGGAGCAGGACAAAGATCACAGCTGAGGCAGGAGGGGATGCCAGAGACCAGAGGACAGCAGCAGCTGACCACACAGCCGGCTGTGCTGTCATTAGGTTCCTGATAGTTCATGTCTGATGGTTCCTTTGTGGCGGTTGTTGTCTGTTAGGCCTTGTCTATTGGTTCCTGGTCATGGTTCCTGACTGTTGGTTCCTGTTTTTGTTTCCTGTCTGATGGTTCCTGTCTCTTGTTGCCTTTTTTTTGTTGCCATGTTTTGTTTTTCTGTCTGTTGGTTCTATTTTTTTGTTCCTGTCAGGTGATTCCTATTTTTGTTCCTGTGTCTTGGCTTTAGTCTTTAGATTCCTGTCTGTTGGTTCTGGATTTTGGTACCTGTCTGTATGTACTATTTTTTTGTTTCCTGTCTGTTGGTTCCCTATTTTTTGTTCCTGTCTTTTGTTTCCTGTCTGTTGGTTCTGGTTTTTGGTTCCTGTCTTTTGGCTTCAGTCTTCAGTTTCCTGTCTGTTGGTTTCATTTTTTTGTTCCTGTCTTTTGTCCCCTGTCTCTCAGTCCCTGTTTCTGGTTCCTGTCAGTTGGTTCCTGTCTTTTGTTTGCTGTCTGTTGGATCTGGATTTTGGTTCTTGTCTGTATGTGCCTTCTTTTTTGGTTCCTGTCTGTTGGCTTCAGTCTTCATCATATCAGAGATAATATGCTTGTATTTCTTCATACCAAATGTCACATCTATTTGTTGAGCTGAAATAAATCATTGAAACATCACACAATCATCCCATTAAACTAAGCCACCATGTGAACGAGTTGTCTTCTTCTTTGCTGGTTGCAGTTCTTCTCCATCGTCCTCATCATCTCTGTGGTTGAGGTGGCAGCTGGAGCTGTGGCGTTGGCCTACAGTTCATTTGTAAGTTATCCTCCCCTCCTCCTCCTCCTCTCTTCCATCTCCTTTGTCTCTTAATTCCTCTGCATTTGGTCTTTTACCCTCTCACCCCCTCGTCCCCCTCTCAGGGTTTTATCTCCACGTAAATTCTCCATCACAGTGGCGAGCACTCATTGAATTACCGGCTTTATGTCTGTCTCACTGCATTCGGCTACTTAATGACTCCGGGATAGCCTGGAGCCATGTGCCCGCCTCTGACGTTGAGTAATTTATTACTCTGGAATAGTGAAGCCAGAGCATTTTATATGCAAAACAGCCTATTTACATACGTGTCCCTATGTCTTCCTCACACACACATACACACATGCTCCATTTCCATTTAGTGGCATGTATAATAATTACAAGGCCATCAAATGAAGTGTGTAAAAGGAGGAGAGTGAGCACTGGTCACAGGATGTTTCTGAGAGTCTTTCATCTGCATCCAGCAGACGGAGCACAGCTGGAGTGTCCTTTGTTTGGGAAAAGAAGCCGAAAAACCCCAGCAGGAACCGTTTCACCAGAGTCCTGAACAAGAGTCCTGATCTAGAGTCCTGATTAGCTCTCATCCTTTAACCATCTAAAGTATTCCCTAACAGCAGTTTTGAAAAATGTCAAATATAACCCAGTTTGACAGAAATGGGACTTTGGAAGGCAGCAACAAGCTGATTCTGAAAGAGCTATTAGCTGAAAATTTGTCAAATCTCAACATGGTGGGCAACATGTCCTTAAAACATTTGAGGAAACTGGACAAATGGGGGACAAAAGAATAAGTGATGGGCTTAAAAACTATCTACAGCAGATGAAGAGGATCTGAAAGAGATGTCCATAAGAAAGAAAGAATCCAGCAAAGAGCTGACAGGAGCTGAGAGATGCATCTGGACCTTCAGCTGATCATCTCCTGTTGGACCAAGCCTCATCAGAAATGCTCTCCATGAAGGGGGGCTGTCAAGAAACCATTCTTAAGGAAGGGAAACGGACTGAAAACCAGGGGCAACAGGTCTGATGGAGGGATGAATCCTCCCCAGAGCCGGAGCTCCACATTATTGAAGCAGTGTGGATCATCTGACAGAGAACGGAACAAAAGGCAGCCCACATCCAAAGAAGAGCTTTGGGATGTCCTTCAAGAACTATTCCTGAAGACTCCTTAAAGAAAGGACCCAGAGCTGGTTGCAGAGGGTTCAGGCTGTGCTGGAGAATGAAGGAGCTCAGAGCAGAGATTCACTTTAAGCTGCACAATCACACTGACTCTGCTTCTGCTGCAGCTCCTGGGTTTGTCTGCTGGTTTCAGGAGATCTGCAGCTGCTTCGTCTTAAATAAAGAGAGGAGGGATAATCTAAGGCCTTACACCAGTCTAAGGCTGAAGTCATAAAAGAGCTCACAGAGGGCTGTTACTCTTATTAAATGTGGTGTTAAGCCACTTCAGCATCATCTCTTCATTACAAACACAAAGAGCTGACATCACAGATATTCGCCAGCTATCCATAAAGCCCACAGCTTAAATGATGAACATCGGCAGCATAAATCTCATTCCATATATGCTGGAGAGTATGTCAATGAGCAAGAGACAGATGTGAGAACAGTGAGAGCAAACGATGAGCAGGCCGTGATTGTGCCCCCTAAATCTGCCTCTGTGCCCTGGAAAAGCAGAGCTTTAATGAGCGTCCCAGCAGGCATCAGGAGAGGACTCCGAAGTGACCTGAGCTCAGTTTATTTCCGCTGGACTTCACGCTGGATTAATGAGATGGGCTTAATGCGCCGTTAAATGAGTTATGCCAGAAGCTGAGCCCAGTCAGAGAAATGGAGTCAAACCATTTCACCATCAAACAGATTCCAGCAGCTTTCAGCTCTGACCAATCAGGGAAGATGAGTTTGATCGAACTACCTGCCATCATCAGGGGAAAGCATCTGTATGACTGATTACAAAGAGCCCCAGGATTGTTTGGCGTCTCCCCCGTCAGCTTTCTGCTGTCCTGATTCCTGGTTTCTGATGGCGTCCTCGGCTGTGGAGGAGTGTGTCCCTCTCTCCTCTCTGTGGTGCTTCAGCTCATGGAGGGCTGCAGCTCTGGTTTGTGATTAGTTCTCTGAAAGAGAGACTTTTTGCTGTAGAGCTGCTGGTTTGGGTCTCAGCCCAGCTTTAGCGGGGGGACAGACGGCCTCACATCGTACTCTGAACACTGTGGTATCCAGAGTTCACCATGGACTTTCATGTCCAGATGCTCCTTCCAATCAGATGGTCTAACAGATCACAGCTCTGATCTCATTCCAGTTGGTCAGGAGCTGGAAACAAGCTGTGGGAGTTGAAGTTTACTAAATAATCTGTGTTTAACTGTGTGTTTGAGGCAAAATTAGGCTTTTTCAGAACATCAACCGGTTGATTAGAGAATTGATCACTTCAGAGTATTGAAGAGCTAATCAGAGTATTGATCATCAGCTCCTGGATGCTTCTGAAATTCTGAGTTTGGATCCATTTTTTTAGGATTTTCTATTCGTTCGGACGCATCAGACTTTGGATCTGTGGTTCTTTTTGTTTCCTGGTGACTGTAAGTTGCTCAGATTTGACGCTGGAAGTTCGATCACACGCCTGGTGATCACCTCCCTCCCATTTTAGATGGTCTCTCAGCTTCTTGGGGAGGCACTTTTAATTTTGGCATGTATCCCAGCATCCCCTGGGGCATCTCCTCAATCTGTGTCACTACTGTACAAGCTCCGGCTGGTCCGCACCGCAGGTACTGTACCACCCCCCTCCTCATCAAAGCCATCTCTGTGTGCGTGGACGTGATGGGGGTTTTAATCCAAAGAGCACAAACAGACAAAGAGGAAGGAGGGAGGATGTGAAATGAAGCTAACCAGCGAGCTCCCCCTCAAAGGGCTGTGAAACGTGACCTGTTTTTACGCTCTGGATCAACATGAATTCAGAAGAAAAGAGTCGCAGCCGTTGGGGCATCAATATAAATGTAAATGCCTCCTGTAAGAAGCAGCAGAGGAGAGGCAGCTTTTGATTTATCCTTATTCTTTCCTGCCTCGGCTGTTTATTTCCCAGGTGCTTTGTGAGCAGATTTATTTCATTTCTGACGACTCCCAGAGAATCCTCTTTAAATCACAGAGTTTTTTCCGGTGTATGTGCACAACCATGCATGCCAGTATGGGCAGTGACACCTCTGCAAGGCAGCAATGACTTTATAGCCATCCGCATATGAACCCTTCATCTGCATAATGGACCCAAAGAAAACAGCGTCCAGGTGACTCTTCTCCATCTTTGGATGGAGAACAAAGGACTTGAAGAAATAAAGAAAGAAAGTTCAAGAAAAAAAAGAGGCTTTGGTGTGAGCATCTGGAATTTTTTGACAACTAAGGACAATTTAAATTGTGCGTTTTTGGTGCATAGAGGGGAAAAATGTCAATTTTCCATCGTAGGTTTGGAGGAGTCTAAAAGAAAAAAAAGGCAGGAACACATCATTCCAAATAGTTTCCTAATGGGGGTTGTGGAATAAGGAATAAAGGCCCCTTCAAGACCCAGGCTCTTTCCATTTACCCAGCAGTAAGAAAATCCCCGTGAGACATTCTGTAAATTCTAGTTCTTTGGGTCCTTTTGCTGCTTTGTTTAGTGAGCGGCTGCAGTTTGACTCCCCTTCTGCCGGCTGGAGGCAGCTTTACTCACTTTTTTCTGTGTATCCTCACCAGGCTGAGAGGATCCTCAGAGCATGGGCCGTCCCGGCTTTGCAGAACCACTACGGCACTGATCCAGATGTTTCTGACCTGTGGAACGCCACCATGACACAGGTGAGAGTTGTTTAAGACGCTGCTTAAAAAACAGATAGCACAGCTTTAGAATTAGTGGTCTGTGATAGTGCACAAAGCAGAGTTTAAACCTGAGCAGAAAATAGTCATCTGACTTCATGATACAGATCATACAATCAAGTAATTATGATAAAAACGAAGGGTGAAAACCCTCCGTTAATCCTCTGTGTGATATATTTTCAGATGAGCTGCTGTGGATTCTCCAACTACACCGATTTTCTGGGATCCAGGTTCGAGGAGCAGAACGGGGGCAGCCTGCCGGCCAGCTGCTGCCACGCCAACGCCAGCCTGTGCAGGGCGGCAGAAGCCGGACGCCGGCCTGTGCAGGTGGAGAGCAACGCTCAGGCTCAGTGCACATTCACTCCAAACACGGGGGGGGGGGGGGGGGTAAAACATTTGTGTATATATTTGATATTTCAGGACGTCTCCTTCCAGATCACTTTAAAGACAGACAGGAAATAGAAAATGAAAAAGCTGCTGTCTCTTTTGTATTCTGTTTTTCTGAAACTGAATCTTCCTCAGGGCTGTCTTCAGGGCATCCTGGAGATCCTCACTGTGCACGTTTTCATTGTGGGGGGCATCGCAGCGGGAGTCGGGGTGTTGGAGGTAACAACACAGAAAAATCTCCTTTTCAAAGAAAATAAAATCTGGTTGAGCTTCAACAGGTGTGAGTAAATGTTTGGATGACCCCCAGGTGACCGCCATGACCCTGTCCATGTACATGTACTGCCACCTGAAGAACAGAGCCACCTGAGGCCGGGAAACCCAGTCAGGCCCTTCTGTTTCACTGTTTCAGGCTAAACCGGATTCACTTTCCTTCTGTTTGTTCTAATAAGCACTAATCAAGTGGAAACATGTGCTGTTACTTAATAAAATGTACCAAATGTCACACGACTGGTTTCTGAATATATCTTTTCAGCCTGAATTCACTCAGAATACAGAGAAATAACGCAGCTGAGGCCGACAAGAGGGGAGTTCAGCCTGCTTATATATTCACTTTTGATTAGTAAATCTTGGACTTTAAATCTGTTATATATATATATATATATGAAAAACAACATTGATGGGTTAAACAAATGTTTTAATGTTTCCAGTCAAACCATGTCCATTGAATCAGACACGGTGATACTTTCTGGGTTCAATGACACTGTCCCATCTGCAGACATGAAGCCATTAGGCTCCTTTTTATAGGACAGATCAGGTTGAAACATAGTCAAAATTTCTGTAAACGTACACAGACGGCTGGTTTGAGGCTGGAAGTGTGAGGCAGAGTCTGACGGTAGCTCACAAGTTCACACATAAATCATTTTGTGAATAAAAATCATCCCACAGTTTGAGACAAAACGGGTTCCAGCAGAAAAAGAGACGTCTGGCCCTTTTTAAAGGAGGCCGGCTGTTATTTGCTTACATGAGTGATGTAAGAAGTCAGGCTGAAGGGCAGGAAGCCACAGCTCGTCCCGGTCAGCTGGGGGAACCCACCAAAGCCTATATTTACATACACCGGGTTTCCTCTCACCCACTGATGAGCCGAGGGAAACCTGAAGGCCACAGCTCTGAGCTCTCATGGAATCTGAAAGTATGAGCCATCTTTCTGGTTCTGGTTTAGAGCACAAAACAGGGCAACAGACTTAGACAAAAAGTTTTTTTATTCAGGCTCAGAAGATAAAAGACATTTTCAGTCACTCATGAAGTAAAAGGAGGATATTTTCAGGAGTTTTAACCTCTGAAAGCCCCCCCCAACAAACCCCCCCTGTCACTGATGAGACACAAGTCAGAAATCATGACCGGAGCAGCAATGATCTTAGTGTAGCCAGCACCACCATACAGACCTGTTAGGCATTTGTCAGAAAGGGATGAAATGTGGTTGAAAACGCTGAAAGAACACCATATAAATCACTAACTCAAAAATAACAACTCCTTTCTCTCTTCTGGATGCCCACCAGTTTTTCCTCCTCCTGGTTTATTTCCTGTTTAGAACTACTTCTTCTACTGGATTTTCAGAGCTAAAAGCCCCCCAAATAAATCTCTGTCATGCTCTCACAACAAAGTGATGAGCAACAGATGGCAGGTAACTTCTGACTGGTCACAGAGGACACCCCCCCTTTATGGTGGCCAAAGAGGACCCAAACTCACACAGATCAAAAATACTGAACAAACTGAGGCTCAGACTAATGACAACGCTCAGAGCCAAGTCTGAATGAAACACCTATGCAAAGAAAAACGTTTTGAAAGAATGCAGAGACATCTGGAAATGTGGAGAACTGAAAATCCAGAACGCTGGCCTCTAGAAGAGGTCACCGAGAAACAATGAGTGAGAATGTGCCTCAGTTTCACAGTTTGGGGTCACGTTTCCACTCAGCCTTTTTAGGACTGGTGTGAAACCGGAGAAAAATGCAACATGCATCATCCTGATTTTTAAGAACAAGAGCTCTTTAACCTGCAGAGAAATCCAAAATCCTGACAGGGAAAAAAAGGCAATTCGTTTTGTAAAGAGCGAATCTGAAAGATGGTCCGTGAACACCGGATGACGTGAGCAGAGAGGCAGAAAAAGCTCCTGGAGCTAGACAATGCTCATCATGTGACCACAGGGCAGACGCCCCACCAAAATCTGGCCATTTTTGCTCACAAAACAAACAGCTGGATGGATTCCGTTTTCCTGACGGCAGCCAAAATGAACTGAAAGGTCAAGCTTCAGCAGAACGAGGGACTTCAGACGTTGGCAGGGCCAGTTTGAGCTGAGCTGACATTCCTCACCATTCAGAACAAACACGTTTCCACCATCGACTGATTATCTGAATCCTTCTGGTTTGACTCAGACGTTCAAAGCACTGACAGATTTTGAACGTTCAAGTGTGGCCCACGACCATTCATCCTCATTACATCTCATCCCAGACCCAGTTACAGCAAACGTACCAGTCAGTGAAAGCATCTATTAGGGAAATGTGTCCTTTAAGGTTTGCTCATTGCATCCAGAGCCCACAGGGCTTCTCTTCTCACAGATCTGACTAAAAAATATGCCAACCCTTTACATCTTTCATCAAAAATATACCGATATAATTCAGCTTGTATGTACATACTCTGTAAATGTTGGACTCTTAGAAATGGCTGACCACGACAAGATTTTCTCTTCGAAAATGAAAAACAGCTGATGTAAAATAAATAAGTTAAAAATGTTCGTTCAGTAGTTTGAAAACTAAATAAAAACACGCAAACAGTTAAAAGTTCTGAAGAGTTTCTGTCGGCAGAAATCCGTCTCGGCCGTGAGACCCGAGCTGTGGTGTCCCAATGTGGGACACCTGCCACGGTTCAGGGTGGATCAGGGCTGGTTAAAGGCCTGCCCAGGTCTGGGTGGGCTCTACATCGGCTCCACCGGCGCCCCCTCTTCTTTGGGGGGAGGCTCCAAGTGGATGGGAGTGACAGCAGCTGGCTTCTTCACCCTGGGTGTAAAACAAGGGAAGGGCAGAAAACAGAAACCAGTTACAGTCTGCAGCTCATCTTGGCATGTGGAGCTCCTCAGGGTGCAATCCCAGAGCTTCAGTTTTCCTGAGGGTGCACACAGCTGGATGTGATAACACACACATCACCTGGGTCTTACAGAGCTGCACCAACACTCCCGAGCAGCTGAAAAGCAGCTGGTTCACTTCAGTTCATCAAACAGAAGTCGTGTTGTGAGCTAAAGGGGAAAGTCTGAGCTCTGTGATGTCAGAGGCCTCAGATCTGTTATCGTGAACCTGGAGAATATTTAGAGATTAAAACACCAACGTGTCAGAAAGCTGCTCCAGACCTGATTGGCTTTAAACTATCCAAAGGAACAGTTTTACATGTTTGAGCTGCTTTCCATAAATGTTGAACAAAATCCAAGAAACCCCCTCTTCTGGTTGCAGGGTCCTCTATGAACAGCTGGGCCTGAGGAGGCTGGACCACCCCTTTACAGAGCTACACATTTTCTGAAGTGTTTGTGAATGTGTGGTACCATCATCAGCGTCATCCAAGCGGTACTCACGCATAGGGAGAGATGGGCACCGCCACGACCAGGACGTGGTTTCTCTTCCTGAAGAGCCGCCAGAGGCCTCGGTGGTATCCGCGAACATCCAGGTCCCAGACATGCAGGCACTGACAGGAGGACAGCACAAACCTTCTGATTCTGGTCAAGTCCAGAGCCGAACACTCACCGAGCAGGAGGCAGGCAGGCAGGCAAACCTTGGCGAGTTCGGTCCAGGTGGACGTGTCTAATTCAGACTCCATCTTAATGAACATGACGTAGACCTTCCCCTCAGAGTCCGGCAAGAAGGAGTCCTCACAGGGGTTCTTCGAGTGGTCTAGAAGCTCTGCCTCTCTGGGTCACAAACACAGACAGATGTGGTTGTGTTTATTGGTGGCTTAGCCGCCAACAAGGCCATGTTAGCATGAGTGAATGGATTCAAACTGGGGCTCAGTCATTCAAATGGGCCACTGAAAGCAGAGTATACCAACCCATGTGACCTGAGAAAGGAGAGGATACTGTGTACGAGACATTTAAATGAAGGTAGAAAAAAATGTGTGGGGAACTTTTTGGAAAGTCATTGAAAAATCATTTGTTTTAGGTATTTAGATGAAGGTAAATTATTTGTGTGTTTAAACAGCTCAGAAATCTCAGCTTTTACATGTGGGGCCATAACGTGTTAAAGAGCCAATCACAGAGCTCCAGCTCAACAGAAACCTGAATTTTTGCTCTGCTTCACTCCAGCAGCTCCAGTCTTTGCACAGATAATGTCCACATGTTGGTTCATGGTTTCAGTCAGTTTCTGACCCCCCCGTGGGAACTTTGGAAAGGTTTATAAGACACAGTGACAGCTGCTGTGCTGCTTCCACCTCTGATGAGTCCTCAGTGTGAGCTTCAGTCTGAGACCAACATGGTTCACACAGTCTGGAGTTAAACAGAACCCCACCCTCCCCCTTCCCACACACACACACACACACACACACACACACACACACACACGGCAAGCTGGGATGTTGCTCATTACTCACCTGAGCAGGTTTTGGATCTCCACCTCATAAGCCTCTTTCTTTAAACTGAAACAACAGCAATACATCAGTCAGAGAGCTGCAGTCTCTGCTCAGACAGCTGCATCATCACCGTGCACACACCTGTCCACGCTCTTTAGCTGCACATTGGGGACCGTGTTGAACTTGTGCTTCTTGAAATACACCTCCTGCAGCACAGAGGAGAACAAACGGGACAAATCAGTGCAACCGTCTGCATGTTTTATCACAGCCACACTTCCAGAGATAAAATATTATCTAACGACAGAGGACATTTAAACTAAACTGATTGAATGTTGCAGAAAGAGTCTGAACAGTTCAGCCCTCCTTTTGTCTTCATTTCTGCTGCTACTGACTCCTAACTGTGGTTTTCTTCATGTAACTGGCTGAAATTGACATGGATGGTTCATACTCTGCTCTTTTAAACTGATATAAACCTGTTAGTGAGAATACATCAACACATTACCCTCTGATCCAAACTATAGTCCAAAGAGTTCATGATTCCTGCTGTTTTTCCTCCAAAATGGCACGTCATTTCCTGTCAGTGAGCTCTATTCTGCAATCCATTTTAAAAAATGTATGTAAACTTTGTTGGAAAAACAAAGAGTAGATCATTTATACTTCATGCTTTAGGAAGCAGTCAGTTGAATTTGTTTTAAAGTAAATCACTGTAATTAATAATATGCAGAGTTCGATTCCTTTAATAGAAAAATTTGAGGTTTGAACCTCTAACTTTGCAGTTTTTTTACTGATCTTTTCAACATTCCTGTAGTCTCTTCTCTTCATTTTTAATGAAAGCAGTTTCTCACACAGAACCTCAGAGCACTCTCAGAAATCTGAGTCTCCAGACTCTCCATCCAAACAGATATCCACAAAAAAGTGGAGTTTTTAAAGCTAATGCATTCAGGGGCACAGCAAGAGCCAGAGAGTCAGGCTGTCCACTGATGCGGATGATGAAATCCAGTTTGCTTTGAAAAGCTAAAACTTTTCTACAGTGGGATGAGAACCAGAACCTCCCTAATTCTAGAAACGAGTGACGTCCTAGTCCATTCTCAGATGTTCTTCCTGGTTTTGGAGTCTGTTTGGACTCTGTGTGGGTGGGTGGGTGTGCGATGAATGAGCTTACGTGGAAATATCCGTTCATGTTGAGGCCGATGATCCCAAAGTGGTAGGAGCGGGACACGTCTGGGATGATGCACTCCCGGCCTTTCCTCTGCTCCGGCATGCGCATCCACATGTCCCAATCCCACAGCTACAAGATGGAGGCAAACAGTCAGAGCAGGCCGAGTCGGAGCAGGCAGAGGGCCCCTTCCGACTCATTCCGTTAAGAAACTCCCACAAAATCTGCATCTTCAACATTGTTAAGTTTGACTCTAGATTGACGAATTCTACTAATGGCAGCGTGTAAAAAAAAAAAGAAGAAAAAAAAAAGACATACCGTACTAAAGTATATTCTTCTTAATGTTGTATATAAAGAATCTCTAAGGGATGAAGTTGTGGGTGGCTCCTAATGTTTTATTCTAAATGAAAGTGTCATTTAAGCCTTTACAGTCAGATGTGATGGCTCTTTAAGACCAAAGTTTCATTTCTAGACCAGACTTGGACCAGTGATTAATATTTATAAACCTCCAGGTTGGATGAAAGTAGCTCCTTTTAACATTTTTGGCATTCTTTTCTTTGTTTTTAAGACTTTTTCCAGCCTGTTTGTCCCCTGCTGCCCATCACCCTCCGCCGACCAAAAGCTGCAGGTGATCTCTGACTCAGAAGAAACAGATGACAAAGTTTTTCCGGTATGGTCCCAAAGCTCTGGAAGGATACCCTCCTGCTGGTTCATTCTCTGGCTTAGAACCCGGAGAAGAATCAGCTCATTCGGTTATTTAGAGCCATGTCAGTCTGATTTTAGGACCTGCTGAGCAGCCCTTTGGTTTGTTTTCGGTCTGCTGTGACTGAGGACCTCCTGCAAACAGCCTGATGTCTAACTCAGAACCTTTGCTGACAGTCAGACAAACCCTGCTCTAATGTAAAGAGCTGTACCTTTTCTGGCGTCGGCCATTTTGGCTCCAGCTCGTCCTTGTAGATGCTCCTCTTCAGCACCCAGCCCAGACCGGGCATGCTCTCCACCCTGTAGAGCAGAGCCGGGTCCTCCGCCGTGTGCTCGTAGCCCTGCTCAATAACGACAACATTCAGAAGGCTCTCTGCGGACACAGCCTGCCTAACACCTGAGAGCCGAAACAAAGCCACCTGGCAGCTGCCAGAGGGAGCAGGAAGATGAGCCTCTGCCCAAGCTGTGGGCTGTGGAAAGAGCAGGAGGCTCACCTGGTCGTTCCAGGCAGAGATGCAGTACAGGCTGTCGTCTTCATCCAGCAGGTGAATGGTCTGACTCAGGAAGCTGCCAGAAACACAGACGAAACAGCTTAAGAGGCACACTGTGTCATGCCGGAATCAAACAACAGGTAAACAAGCATGGGGGGGCAATGGCGCCCTGGCAGAACTCTATGCTAATATGAGAAGAAATCAAAAGAATCTGCAGGTTTAAGGATGGGGAAATTTGAAAAAAGAAAAGATGAAGAGCTCCTGTAGATCTGCTGCCATCTGGTGGAGAGTTTTCTGCATGCCCAGTTGTTCAAACAACAGAGTCCTTTCTGTAACTCATAGGCAGCAATTCAGCACAATCTAATCGGCTAAAATCCGATAAATTCAGAAGCAGCAGCAGAAACAGTCAGTGTGATGTGCAGCTTAAAGTGAATCTCTGCTCTGAGCTCCTTCATTCTCCAGCACAGCCTGAACCCTCTCCAACCAGCTCTGGGTCCTTTCTTTAAGGACTTTAAGCTGTTTTCAGAAAATAGCTCTTTAGGAGATAGCTTGTTGCTGCTTTCAAAAATCCAATTTTCTGTCAGTCAAACTGTGTTATCTGACAGGCTGCTGGTAACAAAGAGACTAAAGATCCAATTTAACTGCTTCTTTGTCTGTTCTGTGTGGACAACACCCCTTGAGTTAGGGGCCATTTCCCTGCTTGAATGATTCAAAACTCAGTTAACTGGCTGAACAAATAAAAAAACATTCCTCTGAAAATGCTCAGCTACAAGGACTGGACTGAGAATGAGAGAAAAAGCAGAAAAAACTCTAAAAGAGCTTTAAAAAGCAGCAGAACTGCTGCTCAGGAAAAGTTTTAAGGGTTAAAGAAACCAGGCTTAGATTAGAACCAAAATCTTTAAAGAAAATATTCTTTGACCTTTCCCTTTAAATGAAGCTCCTGTCGTACCTGAAGAAGTCGATGGAGATATCCAGGTCTTCCTCCAGTATGATGGCAAAGTTAGCATCCTGATGAACAGAAAGAAACAGGAGGATTAGAGCAGCTGAAGAATCCACACTGGGCTCTGAGCAGTGGGGGGGTGCTGGTACTGACCGGATGCAGGTTGAAGGTGGCGGTCAGACTCGCCTTGTAGTGCTGAGACAAGCGGACGGGTTAGTGACTGGATCTGGCCCATTGTGAGGTGAGGTGAGCCGGGCTGCCGTTACCTGAGACACTCTGGCGTTCTTGATGCTGATCGGCGTGTGCTGAACTCCCTTCAGTCCAAACAACTCCACCACGTCCATGGGTTCCTGAGTCAGCAAACACCAGGATTCAGCTGGGTCTGCCTGTGGGCCAGCCGCTCAGCAGAGAGGCTCAGCAGCCTCAGCATGGACTTTATGTCTTTCTGGATGTGACACTTGCTGTGGACCAATCATTTTCACTGGAGTAATATATCTGGACTCTTGCCAACGCAAGAGTATTTTTACTGGAGTTTTAACTGTTCTCAGAACATTGAGATCTCCAGATTTACCTTGCATTAAGGCAGCAGGTCTAAACATCCAGATCCTTCAATAAGACCAAAAATCACAAGCAGTTATAGAGCAGACGTCTATATTAAAGCTTTTCTCCCCGGGCATCCAAGGAAATGTGAGCTCACAGGCAAACCGAATGGACTGTAAAGAAGCTAAAAAATGTTCTAAATCTAGACAGGCCAAAGGACCCATGTCCTCCTGCTCCAAAGGATTCAGGCTTTAATGATTACAGCCTGAGGCATGCAGACGGAGAGCACAACATTCAGCTTCAATAGTTCTTTATAAATCGTTTAAATAATTAACTCAATCTGCTGGTCTACAAAGAAATGTTGTGAACGTCAATTCCTTTTTCTCGACATCGACAAAACCAGTTCATGAAAGTTTGTTCTGTCATTACTCTGCCGGAGGATGTTTCCACTCAGAGCGTCTGAAACCTGGTACCTCATAATATCCATCGATGAAGACGGTGACCATCTGCGGGTTGACGCCATGAGCCGAGAGCAGCGACCGCAGCATCCTGGAAACACACGTACAGATCCAAAGCCTCTTAATCAGAGCTGCCGTCTGTCTCTTTAAGAGCAGGTTATCTCCTCATTTCTCTTAACGGCCAAAAAGGTGCAAACTGTTCCATTTATAAAAATGAAACCATCAGAAACAGGGCTGCTTATTCCCCCTCACCTGTACAGATAGTTGGGTCTGTTCCCGGCGATGACAGCCACGGGCACGTTCAACACGTTATTG
The DNA here is from genome assembly GCA_013363375.1 of Menidia beryllina. NCBI lineage: Eukaryota > Metazoa > Chordata > Actinopteri > Atheriniformes > Atherinopsidae > Menidia > Menidia beryllina. The sequence continues at coordinate 11,392,553 of JABUIW010000023.1, read as the reverse complement.
TTGGTCAGCTGGAAGCAGAAGGCATGTAAAAACAATCAAGGCACACAGCAGGAAATAAATTTGGCTGCTGATCCATGAAACGTCTATGGATGTTCACTCAGCTTTGAACACATAAAACCAAACTCTCAGGAAAACCTCAGCTCTCACCGGGTCAGGGTTGAACTCGATGGGTGCCGGGTCCTTGCAGCTGCAGATGCTGCCGTATCCTTCCACCTTGCTGCAGAACAGTTTCCTCCTCCGGTTGAGCTCGGTGTCGGCCCAGTGGCACTCCGCCTCTGCACGGCACCGCAGACTGTTACTCAGCGGCCTAAAACCTCTCCCCCTACAGTCGATCAGAGGCAGAGGGTCTGCTTCCTACCTTCAGAGGCCGTGAGCTGCACCTCCGTCTTCAGCAGAACCGGGTCGCCCCATGTGGACAGAGCGGGAGACTTGGAGTGCTTCTCCCCATAAACCTGACCTGGACAAACACACACTCATAAATATGCTTCACCAAAGGCCTGGGGTCAGAGCCAGAGGGTTCAGGAGGGAAACCCAGACCCTCCCGTGCCTTAAAACCCTCCCTAACCCGCACCCTCTGAGCTCCCTCTAGATTTTCTAGCTCAGATCTCATCTACAGGGAAGGAAAAATGTTCCCGTTTTGCCACTTGATCACATAAAAACTCAAAGATTTTCTCCGGTTTCTGTCCAACTAAGGGGTAAGCCCCCACCCTCACCTCCTTTTTTCACCACCAGAGTCCACATGTCCCTCCAGCTGAGGCCGAGCGACACCTGGCTACCCAGACCCTTCAGCAGGTTCTTGGCGGCATCTTTCAGGTGGAAAGTTCCCTCATCCTGTTGGACGGAGACAAACGGGTCAGGTGATGAACACACAAGACCGTCCACAGCTACACACGGCTGGATGTGTCTCACCTTAATGGTGAAGATGAGGATCCGACCCCGAGTCACCATGTTGAGGAAGAGGATCATGGCTTCGTCCTCGTGGGGGGAGTAGGTGTCAAAGATCCTCTTGGCCATCACGTGGCCCTGAAACAGAGGCCGGGACCCATCTGAGCTCATGTGGTTCCAAACGGGGCCACGCTAAAAGCTGCTGATGCTCACAGTCGCCTGGTTGAGGACGATCACGTGGATTCCTCGACCTTGTTCTCGCATGTCGTCCTCCAGGACCTGCAGTGAGCAACAGGTGGGCGATTTAATCCGTTAGAGGGCCGATTCTCTGTTTTATACTACAGAACACAGAGTTCATAAGAAGCTCCTGATCAGCCTGCTTTCTTTATTTTTCCACCTCAGAAGATGGGATAAAACTGAATGGGGCTTTAAATCACAAGCTTCACAACTCTTTCTGCCAACAACAGAACAGTTTTCTGGACTGTGAGGGGTAGTTTGTGTGGGTCACTCACAGTGGTCCCGTCCACTGCCACGTAGACCTTGGAGCGGCTGGAGTACACTTCGATATCCAGCACTTTGCGCCCATTGGCCGGCCTGCGCGGCGTCTCCATGTTCGGGACGGCATCCTCTGCAAAAGAAAAAGTCTCCTCAGAACAGCTGTACTGAGCCAACAGCAGGGGAACGCAGCCGGGCAGCCTCCTGACCGTAGTCCTGAGCGGCCGCGTCCTCGTCAGCCACTCGTCTCGTGTCCAGGATAAGTTTGATGTTCACGATCACAGTTACGAGGAGGAACAGCACAGCGCCGACCTACAGCGGGGACATGGCCCAGACGTCAGGGGGGCAGTGCTTCCCCACCCTGGTCCACTTTTGTGCTCGGTTTGTGCTTTTTTGGCATTATTTTTCTTCTATTTGTACTCAGTTTGTGTGTTTCTGGTATTATTTTGTTGATTTCGTAGTTAGTTTGTGCGTTTACGATCTAATGGTCTCCTGTTTGTGGTCAGTTTGAGCCTGGATTGCCAGCTGAAACCACAGAAGGAGCTTCAGAACCTCCATCTGATGGAACCGGATCGTGCTGGAGCTTGAAAATGACCTGAGATATCACAGGTAATACAGAATATAACTCCTCTGGGTGTGGGGGTATGATGTTGTCCAGGAACACACTCAAGAGCTGTACCACACCACAAACTTGGTCTATCCAAAACCGCAGGAAGGACCTAGTTTTATTCCCATTTCTGCTCCGAATTTAGCTGACTGTTGAAGGATTATGGGTGCAGAAAATAATGTATACAAGCACTTTTTTCTGTGGACCCGTTCAGAACCGTGGTAGTTCCTAAATGTTGTACATCTGGGCCGTTTAGTCCTGGTTTCTAAGATGGTCTGACTGGTGCAAGTCTGATGTAAAGGCTCCCAACGTCTTCGTGTGAGATTAAGGCTGACCCACCGACCTGACAGAACCGGCGGACCGCCCTCTTGTTGGTCAGCGTGTACTTCCAGGTGAGGTACCAGCTCCGCTGCTGCCGCGGGATGAAAGGCTTGGCTCGGGGGTTCGGGGTCCAGGTGTCCATCCCGGTCTCGGCACTCACACCCTCCGCCTGCCCTCCACGCGCTGCTCCGTCACATCATAGCCTGAGAAAAACACACACGGACAAAGTTTGGATGACCCGAAACCCCCTTTGGCTCCCAGACCTGCTCCAGCTGACCAAAAGCCGTCAGAGGGTCGCGGTCGCCTTTTTTTTTAAACTCACCGAGCCGTCACAGGCGAATGGACTCCTTTTTTTAAACTCACCGAGCCGTCAGAGGGTCACGGTCTCCGTCTTCGGGTCGGAGGCAGAGGAAAACCCAGCACAGCGGCTACATGCTATCTGTGTTTCTGTCGCACAGGAAGCCGCCTCACGGCCTTCTTCTTCTCCGGCTGTGCATTTCCGGTTTAGTGTAATGCTGCCCCCTAGTGGCAGAGGCAAGTCAGTTCACCCTTTTATCTAAAGTATCAATCAAGTCCGAACGTTTGAACTCATGTATTCACCTAAAAATAGACGATGATCAGAGGATGATTTTGTTTTCTTAGCGAGCTGAGGGAAGGAGCAGGATGGCAGCTCTGTGACTCCTGATAATAATAAGGCAATTTTCTGCATTATCTCAGATATCTGACATCATTCCCAGTATGATCAGATTCAGTCAGATTGAGGATCTGGTTTCAGATCACTGACGGGGTACTTATCCTTTTTTCCATTACTGTGCCCCCTTTCCATGAGCTCATGTAAAGCATTTCCAGACCAACCACAGCTTCTAGTGACAGAATCATCATTCAGGCAGCACTACCCTCCAGTCATCTCTGTTTCAGTAAATTACATATACCAGATATTACAGAAAGAAGAGGAATATTTTTCTGGTTCCAGCTTTTGACTTTGGAAACTTTTAAGACACACAACTTTTAGAGGTGGAATTCCACCTTTGTGTCACTTGGACCTTCACCTTTGAGCTGCATGGCTTGCTGTCATGTGCCCAACCCAAAGATAAAGATGTGAGGTCAGCTTTCGGTTCCCTGGCTCTGACACCAGCTCCACCCGGCCCGTTCAGATCCACTTCACCGCGATTCTGTTTTAGAGGAAAAGGTGGCTCATCAACTCCCTACTCAGCTCCTGAGATCAAGGTCCCCTCGCTCGTTGTTTGAGTTGATGACGTGGTATCTCAGATCCACTGGTACCTAAACGAGACTGGGTTTGGGCCATGCACAGGATGCTATCAGAAAGCTTGACAAGGATCTCAAATGGGAGTTCCCAGTTTGCTGCCGCGTGTTATTCCTGGTAATAAATTCCCCATAAAAGGCTGAAAGAGTGAGTCTGACTCACCCTTCTTTTACACACAGAGATACGTTTATTTACAGGACCACAAAGGTTAAACATTACTGAGTTTATGGTGCTTCTGAGAAAGCCACAGACACAAAAGGCAGAACCTGAACGCAACTTTATGCATCGGATGAGTGATGAGGTGAGTGTCTGGCTTTAGAGACAACTGAATACGTGCTTTAGTCCTTCATTCAGATTGTATTCTGGTGCAAGAGTTCTAAGGCTGAGCTGACTCTGCTCGGTAACTGCTGAAAGAAAAGACACAGCTGTAGAACAGTAAGGGAAGTTGGAAGTTCATTTAGCATCAAATCCTGCTGTAAGATATGACTCGGAAAAGACAAGCTCAGTAGAATGAACTGTGACAGTCAAAAAAGAAAATGATAAAGTAGAATAAGTATTTTTTTTTCAAAAGAACTGTTTATTTTCTGAGTGTGCTGCATTCGCTGTAGCTCGTTTATGGAAACTTCTCTTTAGTCATTTATCAAACTTTTAGAGGAAAAAAAATCTACAATTCAAATTTGATGTGGCAGAAAATTTAAATCTCGCTTTTGAAGGAAGAGATATCATGAAACCTCTCAAAAGTGGGTTTGTGTGGTCTACCTGTAAGGAGAACACTGAGGCTCATCAGCTTCTAGTGGGATCTGATTTCTTTCTCTTTCTGGCAAAGTTGTAACACTATTTTACAGGCAACACATTACAAATTAATGCCAGATGATAAACGTTCTATGCATTGATTCTTTAAACATTTCTTTGAAAGTTTTAATGGCCCATCGGGACTGTCTGATTCTGCTTTTCTGACAGCAAAGCTCATTCATCGAGAGTCCCAATCTTCCCTGGACATGCGTTAATGTTAATGTTCGACTTTATCTGACTCCCTCAGTGCTGCTGACAGTCCGTCCTCTATGGAGTCCAAACTGGAAGCTCTGGAGTGCCACTTCACCTGGGACCTGGACGCCAGCCGGTCCAAGCTTTCCTTTGTCCGGGACCAGCTGGAGGACATGGGGAATGAGGAGGGCTTCTGCTGGCTGGGTCACAAATACAACCTGCTGGGGTTTGTTCACCACCAGCTGGGCCAGGATGAAGAGGCCCTGCGGCTCTTCTGCAGGGCCACGGAGGCTTTCCGCCAGATGAGGAACGAGGTGTCGGATGAGGGCCCCTGGTTGGTGGTGAACTATGGTAATCTGGCCTGGCTGTCCTTCCTCATGGGAGAACCTGCCCAGAGCCGGGGTTACCTGGCCACGGTCCACAGGCTGAGGACGGAGTACCCGTCTCCGTCCGAGGACGAGCCTCACCCGGAGATCTGTGCGGAGAAGGCCTGGACCCTGATGAAGTTCGACAGAGAGAAGAAGCTGAAGGCTGTGGACCTCTTCCAGAGAGCCGTCAGGATGCAGCCGGACCGGGTGGAGTGGCAGACCAGCCGCGTCATTGCGCTGTCAAGTGATTTCAAATGGAACATTAAAGACCTGGGGGCCGACATCATCGGGAAGATGAGAGTCGCCAAAGAGCACGACCCGGACAACACCTACCTGGCTGCCTTCTACCTGGAGAATCGCGCGGCCTGCGGGGAAGACGTGGAAGTTGAGGCACGCCAGCTGGCGCAAAAGATTCTCCAGAAGCCGGTGGGCACCTACAGCGGCATCAACGCGCTGTTGAGGCTTTACAGACAGTACATCTCCATGGATGAGGCCATACATTTGGCAGAGGAAGCCCTGCAGAGGCACCCCGAGTCGCGCTTTGTGAAGAGGGCCGCAGCCGTCTGCTACAAAAGGAGGATCTTTCACGAGCGGAGGAATGAGGAGCCCAAAATGATAGAGAGAGCCATCACTCTGTGCAAGGAGGTGATCGCCCTCTATCCAGAGTCCTCGCTGGAAATACAGATGAACCTGGCAGAAATCTGTGCAAAGCAGAACCCTGCAGAGGCCGAGCAGATGTTCAACCAGCTTCTGAAACAGGATCTAGATGCTGTGGACACGCAGATGCTTTACAATTGCTACGCAAAGCATTTCTATTTCATTAGAAATGATTACCGGAGGTCTGTGGAGAACCACATGAAGGCAGCAGAGATACCACAACCGTCCAGATACCGGCAGAACAGCATCAGAGAGCTGAGGAAGGCCAGAGACAAAAACCTGATGCGCAGAGAAATCGACGAGTTCCTGGAAACTCAGTGACAGCGCTGCTTGGTTAAATCCAGAATATCCTGGGCCGTGTTTAACCTCTGACATCCACACGCAAAGATGTTTTATCCTTTTAAATCAGTCTCATGTTTTCTGTCAAGATAGAATTATTTACATAGTCAAATCAATTGTTCAAAAGTTTCAAGACCCCTTAAAAAAAACCTCCAAAGACTTGAAGAGCATTAACTTGGATTCTTGCTTCCTGTCATCATACGCTGTTTTTTCTGTGTGAAAATTGTTGAGAAGTAAAATAAAAGTAGATCTAAAATGGGTGTAGGACTGTTGACTGATGGAACAACACAGAGTCAAGTCAAAGCAGTTTATTCGTGTTGCACATTCAGACAGAACTAAAACCAAACACAAATCTGTAGAAAAGTGCAACAGTTCTACACAAAACACCTACAATTGTGTTTGTCCCTGGGACTAGATAAAAATAGGGGGGGGGGATTTATGTTGGACCAGCAAAAAGGAATCAGGCCAAAGACCTGACTTGTGAGCTCACAAAGTCACTTTACTGAGCAGAGAAAAGGTTGGAGCCGAGGGGCTGATGCAAAGTTAGCCGTCAAATGTGCTCATTCTCCGGTGACTCAAGCACAAACAACTCACCAAACACAAGTCAGGTTCCTCTCCCTGGCTTTCTGAGGTCGCCTGGCCTTTAGAAAGAAGCTCAGGTTCTTAGTGTCTGAATAAATAGCAGTGTCAAATATTCCAGCAGCATATTAACCAGCAGGTGGTGTCAGCGGGATGTCTGATGAAGGCCAAAAAGGGAAAGCCAAAATGGATGACAGGCACATAAGGTCAGCTCTAATCATCCAACTTAAAGCTTCATTAGTTTTTCTGTCCCTTACACCCCACCAGTCAAAGCGTCTGACCACCCGGAGTGGTTCTGTTCAGCACGAGCACCCAAGTTTTGCATGATAAAGGCTAAACACAGAAGGAATAGCAAATGACCTCAGTTCATATGAGGCACTGGTCAAGTATCAGAACAACAAAACTTTTTTTTAAAAAAAGTGGGGGGGGGTCAAATAAATGTGGGCAAATCTAACCAAGAGAACAACTCCAGCCTGACTTCATGTACATGAAATAGTCCATACGTCCAAAAGTAATGGCTCACCCATCCAGATAATGAAAATCATGTCTTCCAGGCACAGAGTCCACAGTCTGTCGCTGTGACCTCCACACCTCATGCAGCCCTCAGATTGGCTCAAATCTAAGGGACCAGTCTGGGTGTGGCAGGTCATGTCTGAGTCTTTTGTGCCAAGTATAAGGTGTAGTGGAGGGGGGGGATTTCCCATGTTTGTAGGATCGCTTTGGATTTGGCCCCGGGAGAAGGCCTCTTCCAACATGACTGAGCATCAGAGCAGAAAGCAGGTCCATGAAGACGAGATGAGACCGTTCGGTGTGGCTTAGCCTGACTGACTCCTGTTCAACACAGTCTGACCTTTACCCATGGGCTTCTGGAGGAATGGTCCAAAAGGGCCATAGACACACTTCAAGACTTTCTGTTCAGCCTTCCCAGAAGAGTTGAAGCTGCTGTTGCTGCAAAGGGTGGAACAACATCATACTGAGCCTTTAGATTAAGCATGGAATATCACTAAAGTTCATACGCACGTCTTCAGGCAGAGAGACGGTGATTATAGTGTACATCTGCATAACTCTGCTAACACATTTAAATCTTCTAACAACGTTCGTGGAGTAGTTGGTATTTACATTCTGTCTGATTTATTGTAACGTTCCTAGAAAACCTTAAGGGAGGGAAAAAGTGAGGGAAATTTCCATCTTTGCATTTTCTACCTGCTGCACACCTGCTTTTGGTCTGCACCTCCCCTGGTATCAGTTCCTCTGACTGCGGTTTACCACGTCTCAACGGAGTACAGATTCTCAGCCGAGTGCGTCCTCATGTGGACCGTCAGGCCCCTTTTGTAGGTGAAGCTTTTCCAGCAGACGTGGCAGGAGAAGGGCCTCTCCCCAGTGTGAGTCCTCACGTGGTCGGTCAAAGTGCCGCTGTGTCTGAAGCTTTTACCGCATGTTTCACAAAAATAGGGCTTCTCCCCAGTGTGGATCCTCATGTGGAGCCTCAGAATGTCTCTCCGAGTGAAACCCCTCCCGCATATCTTACAGAACCACAGCCCCTCCCCTGTGTGGATCCTGGAATGAACCTTTAACGTGGACACGTGGCTGAATCTTTTCCCACAGACGTTGCAAATGTACGGCTTCTCGCTCATATGGGTCCCAAAGTTCTTCCTCATTTTGGATTTAGAGCGAAAGTTTTTTCCAAAGAATTCACATTTGAAGAACTTTTTAGTGGAGATCTGAGGGCTGTCAGCACACTCAGGGTTGCCTCTGTTATCGGGCTCCATTTGGTTCGGATTCTTCACAAGGTTTCTGTGTAATGTATGCCTGTCTGTTCCCTGATCCCCCCCCTCAGCTGCAGCAGAGTCCAGGGAGGCCGGCTGGTCCTCATTTGGTTCTGAGTCGCTGTCCTCAGAAGGAGAAATTACCTTAAAGGTGTTGATCTCTGGCATAAGGACAGACTGCTCTTCTTCCGTACTGATGCAGAGCTCCTCCTGCTCCTCTTTCACCTGCAGAGGTTCTGGTTCTCCGCAGTCTGAACTAGAGTTGTTCTTGTGGTTTACCTCATTGGTCAGAACCTCCTGGTCATTTGGGACGTAATGCTTTGGGAGTTCTGAAAGAAGAGCACATGGGAATAAGGTTATTGGTGCGGTTGTGTCACAGCCTCCACCAGCATGAAACAGCCTCTGCAGCAGTGGTTCTGACCATCTCAGGCTTTCCTCTTCTGGACCTGATTGGGCTCAGGCACAACTGCTAATTTTTACAAAGGTCTGTGAGTCCCTCAATGGAAAAAAAACAACAACAATACAAAACTAAAGATGCCTCAGCATCAAACAGAGAAAGAATGCTCTTAATTTTGGACACATAATGAAGGCAGAATCCTGTTTTTATATGAGTCAGAGGACAGATTTGGGGGTTAGGATGGTCCCCCCCCCCCCTTTTGGAGGCTTTTGAACGTAATGAGAGCTGTGCAAAAAGCTGTAATGCAAAAAAATTTCAGGCAAGCAGAGATATATCTAGATTTCATGTTGGTCAGTTTGGCCAAAATCTGACAGGCTGTTGGGTCATAGCATGAAAACCTCGTAAACATGCAAATATAGACCTCGAGCGACTTATATATTTTACAAATCAGCCTCGGAGAGTGATGGCGAGGCCCGTTTCCACTCAGTAAAGCCGGCCTGGGCCCTCTGGACCCAGCGGTGCGCCCCCTTGTGGCGTCATCCGGTAACAGGCAGTCTGCCAGCCACAACCTGCTTATTGACAGTAAGGCTCCTTTTCAGCGTACCAACTCTTTTTCTGCCTTACATACTGCATATATACCAATGTTCGCCCGTGTTTCAGCCAATCTCTGCTGACGTATTCAGTTTCTAATGGGATTTTTTTCTAAAAATCAGGGCTGGGTTGGGCTGCCAGTTAGCTGCTAAAATCAGAAAACTGCTCTGTATTCCGAGTATACTCTGCAAAGACACCAAATCAGACACCGGCCTGGCATCATTTGCCATCTGGATGTAATTCCACCTTCGTCCACGTGCTATTTTCCAGACAGTGCGCGTGCACAGAGGGTCCCAATCGATGCGTTGTCATGATCAATATGTTTTTCTTCGAGGGAATAAATCTGCTCAGATACCCCACGAGTCGGTTCCATATCAAAGTTAACAGGGACCTTTATTCGCATACCTATGGCGTTCAGGGTTATTTTGGGTTTCCAGGTAATATCCAGCAGTCTGCGCTGACGATCGATCTCTTCCTCGTACTGGACGATGGTTTTTTCAAACTCTGAGAATATTTCTTCGGCGGCAGCAGTTAGTCGCTGGCTGATAAAAGCTTTGAGGTGTCGAACTGAAGACATTTTTACTGCGCAAACTTGATTATTCGGTCGTGATAACACAATAAAAGTTGGTTCGGCTAACGCTCTCCGTTCACTTCCGCCGGAAGTCCCGTCTTCTTCTTTGTTGTATTTATTCCAGGCTCCTTTGCCTTTCGCCATCTAGTGGAATGAGCTCGGTACTAAAGCTTCTGCCAAAGTAAAGTGTTCTGTCATAACCGGCAGTCTTTCCATTTCGGATTTGGTAATATTCTAAAAAACGCAGTAGGTGTTTCAGAACAAAGCAAAAGAAAACTAACTTTTCCGAACCACAAAAAAACTAATTATTTGTTGATAAAATACAATTGAAAATAAAGAAAAACAAAGACATACAAGGAAAGGGGATGGGAGGAAACTTTCTGCATTACATTTCAAAATAACCTCAAAAGCTCAACACCACTGTTAGAATTGGGCTATAGTTACTCACTTTAGCATCGTATGTTATAACTTAATCCATGTAAATGACTCTTGTGTTAAACTCTCTGGCTATGCCCACACATCCTCCTCCTCTCTCTGTTACAGTAGATCCTCGTCTTCAAGGTCAACATTCACACACACACTTTCTTATCACATTCCACTGAAATCTGCATGAATTAGGGGCTGGCCTGTTCATGTCAGAACTAACTGGCCAACAACACTCGGTTGTGTCCCGCCGTCATACTGTACCGTATACTGCCCAGCCTGGCCCAGAAGATAAATGTCCATCACACCCAAAAATTGAGGTTTTTGCCAACTGGGATCCTCCAGGAACTTTGTCTGTGAGAGCCCAGTGCTGATTTACTTTGCTTGTGATCTACTCTGCTTTATTCTCAGGCTTTCAACTAAAGAATCAGGTTAACACCACCAAACACTACAAATACTTTTTTGCACATTTCACTCTCAGTGTTGTTATCATATGGAGCATTTATTAAATACAACTGCAAAATTGTACAAAATTCATTTTATCTTAAACAAATTCAGCTCAGTTTATTAAGTTATAAATCACAGCAAATGTTTTCATAACTTTAAAGTCTCCAAAGTACTGCAATGCAATCAGAATCTATCCACTCAGTTTAGTTCACTAAGCCCCAATTTATTAAGAACCCATTTTAGGATAGATAGAGAGATTCAGAATCCTGAATCAGAACTAGGAAAGATGGCAAACTTTCTTGCCCAGCTGTTTATCCTGCAGGGTTCCTTAAGGGGCAAAGTGGGCCAGGCCTTCAAAATGGTCTTCAAATGCATGAAGTATAAAATGACCACACAGTTCTGTGTTCCATCTTTCAGTCAACTTGTTTTTCAACACATTAATATGAAGCATCCATGTCATTTTCAGCCATTTAGATGAAAAAAAAACACAATTAGGACTCATTAGCTGCAGAAATGGAGTGATGAGGGGAAAGGAAAAGTAAATGTTCCAGTTCTCCACAGTTGGATATGAAAAATGATAACAATAATAAAAATTTAATAATCTCTTTTGAATAAAAATGACTTCATCACATTTGCATTTAAAGTCTTTAAAGTCCAAACTAAAAATCAGGAATGGGCATTTATCTCCTGGTCTGTATGAATTCTCATGTGGGAAACCAAGCTTTTCCCCCTCTTATATCTTTTACCACATTTTGTACAAAAGTAGGGCTTCTCGCCTGTGTGGCTCCTCATGTGGACCGTCTTTTGGTGGCTCACAGAGAATCTCTTCCCACAGAGCTCACAGGAGTAGCTCTTCTCCCCTGTGTGTGTCCGTGCGTGCACCAGCAGGCTATAGCGTCTCTTAAAGCGTTTGCCACAAATGTCGCAGGGGTATGGCTTCTCACCTGTGTGGCTTCTCATGTGGATAGTCAGCGTGCAATTCTGGGCAAAGCTCTTCCCACAGATCTCACAGGAGTACAACTTCTCTCCGGTGTGGGTTCTGGTGTGGACCGACAGGGTTTCGCTCCGTCTAAAGTGTTTGCCGCACATCTGGCAGCCAAACGGCCTCTCGCCCGTGTGAGCCCTCATGTGGACAGTCAAATGATTGCTTTGATTGAAACTTTTACCGCACGTTTTACACGAATACGGTTTCTCGCCCGTGTGGATTCTGTGGTGCTTCTTCAGCCCAGACTTATACCGCATTTCTTTACCACAAATGTTGCATTTCACAGACTTATTAGCAGAGCCGTTATTACACAGACTCTGTGGAGGGTTCTCAGAGTGAGTAAAGGGATCCAGCTCTGGCTCTTCATTTCTCCCCGATCCGGAGCCTTCGTGCTGATCCTCTTCATGATCTTGGCTCTCAGCCACAGCAGAGCTCTGAAAAAGAAGCTGGGATGTGTTTGTTTCTGATTCACTGCAGTTAGTTTCCTGAAAATATGGAGTCACCATAAAGGGGTCAGACTCCTGCTTGATAACCAGCTGCTCTTCTTCCCGGCTGATGCAGGGCTCCATCTGCTCCTCTTTCATTTGTGGCTGTTCAGGTTCCTCCTGGTCCAGAGTGGAATTCTTTTCCAGGCTACAGAGAGCATCTTGCTCCTTTAAGTTCTGGCTCTGCTGGGAGTCTGGAAAGAAAAAGGACCATAACTGAGCTTTTGCTGAATTATGGTTGAGAAAGAAAATAATTGAAGAAAATCTTTACATTTTTATCAATTAAATTGTATCTGAATTTTCTTAATGTTTTTACTATACATTTAACTTGAGGTACATGCAGTTTTAAAGGGTTAAACATGCTCATTGATTTCCTTACTGCCCAAAACAGAACATTTTCTCCATTTTAAAAGTGTTCATCATTAGAACAATGGAAAGCTGCTCTATAATAGGGTGACCATATTTTGATTTCCAAAAAGGAGGAGACTTTGCCCAGCCTCCAGATGGCTTCAGACTGGCTTCTCAGATGACAATTAACATGCTTTATTATACCTCAATAGTAAAAAATAACTTTGGTGATAAAACACAATCTTTAACAACCAGTAACATAGTTATAGCCCCCTTTCAAATACATAAATAAAATCAAATAATGTTTTAAATGTGACCTCTTCTATATTAGAAAATACAGCTTCAACAAAATACCTCTTATTGTAACAAATGAAACAGTCTCACAAGGATACAAACTCGACAAACAAAAAAGGATCTGTACTAAGTTTATATCCTTTCTGATCTCGGACAGGATGTTAAAAGTGGACATGTCCGGGAAACAGATTTGGTCACCATACAATATTTCAGACTTTTTCTACGAAGCACGTGGGGCTCTTGATCTGTTTGCTTTAAAAAAAACTGTAAGGGACTAAAAGTCCCATCTTCAGGAACACTGCCCTGCTTCCAGAACCAGCCCCATACCTGCTTCGTTCAGGGTTATCTGCCCCATTCCTGCTTCGTTCAGGGTTTTCTGCCCCATTCCTGCTGCGTTCAGGGTTATTTGCCCCATTCCTGCTGCATTCAGGGTAACTCGGGGTTTCCAGATGGCTTCCAGCAGTCTGCGCTGACGATCGATCTCGTCCTCGTACTGGACGATGGTTTTTTCAAACTCTGAGAATATTTCTTCGGCGGCAGCAGTTAGTCGCTGGCTGATAAACTCTCTCAGATGCTGAACAGAAGACATTGCTGGGGAGAACTGATGCTCAAGCCAAACAAAACGGCCAGCTCCTGAATGAGGGATCCCGAGGTTTCCGTTTGATTTACTTCCGCCAGGAGTTCCCCCGTAAAAGGTCCTTCTTCTTTGGGGCTCGCCGTCACACTACCGCCCCCAGCTGAACTGGAGGCGAAGCCGAAAATAATTTTAACTAATAAAATAAAGGATGGGTGGACAACTACGGAGCCCCCTAGGGGACATGGGGATTTTTTTTCTTTTGCGTTCCCTCGCAATACTTTTGCGTTACCTCGCAATATTTTTGCGTTCCCTCGCAAAACCTTTTGCGAGGTAACGCAAAAGTTTGAGGCAGCGTTCCGGAACCAGACGACAATGGAGCAGACAGTACACTCGTGTGTGAGTTTAGTCGATTTTTATTTTGAAATTGGCCTTCAATATAAGGAAATTCAGTCTCTGCTTGCCAAAAAGTACTGTCTGCTCCATTGTCGTCTGGTTCCGGAACGCTGCCTCAAACTTTTGCGTTACCTCGCAAAAGTTTTGCGAGGGAACGCAAAAGAAAAAAAAATCCCCCATGTCCCCTAGGGGGCTCCGTAGACAACAAAAGAAACAAACAAAATATCTTAAGGAGTTTGGTCTTCACTTTCAGTTTAAATCCAAATTAAACCGGTGACCTTTTTCCACAATAAACAGTATTTGAACTAAAATCCTTTTGTGAATTCTGTGTGAGGACACTGACAAATCTGTCACGTTTGATAATCCGAGCCTGTATCAGCTATAATTCCATCAAAGGGCATTCAATGGCTCTCAGGATATTAGCTAATATGTGCAGCCTGAGGGTGTTAAGGAGCCTGAAAACATGTAAACGATTAGTAATTTAATCTCATCCGAGCTGATTTGCTTGTTGAAAATTGACCTGTTGGGAGTTAAGCAGCACATCAGGATTAGCTGAGTGAATCAGAACATATTAGTCCTGGATTTAGTTCCCACGTCCTTAAGATTAGTTCAAACCCAGTCAAACATATTATTCTTAGAGTTTAATACACCATTCTATATATTCTCACAAATGGCTTCGCAAAGCTAAAGAAGATTTACATTGGTCCTGTGGAACCACGACAGTGAGCTGACCCGGTCCAGAGCTTGTCAGTCAGGGTTTAAGGTGCCCAAAGCCAAAGAACACAGGACAGCAGGGACCAGGATAAATGAGCTGCTGCAGGCAGGAAATGCTTCAGAACTCATCCAGTCCAACCCAGAACATCCGTCCCGTGAACAGTGTTAAACATCCATCCCAGCGGGGAAACAGCAGGTCTAGTGGTCATACCTGTCCATCCCATCAGCATCCAATCAAAGAGATCCTGAAGAGAACAGCAGAGAGATCCAGAGTCCTGATCAGCCCCTTCTCTCTCCTCCTTTAACCCAGTTTTCTGAAGATAAGCAGTTTTTCTGCTTTTACCCTCATTTCAGTCCAGTCCTTGTAGCTAAACATTTTTAGAGGAATGTGTTTTTTTTGTTTTGGCCACTTAACTCTGAACTAATCATTCAGGCAGAATAGAAGACCCCAACTCAAGGTAATGAGCCAGTGTTGAGTCTAAACAGAACAAACAAAGAAGCAGCTTCAATTTGATCTTAAGGCACTTTGTTAATAGCATCCTGTCAAAAAGACATTTGTTCCCATTTCTTTAGTTATGTGAAAAATGTAAAAGATAACAGTTTGATAAAAAACAAACCAACATACAAAATACTGACTGTATTAACCTAAAACCCTGTATTTCCATTTATATAACCACATTTAAATAAATATTTTTTTCTGATTTAATATCCACAAAGGTGGCTCAGGACATTAAACACGAATGGAACTGATTTTATTTGACCCATTTTGTACTGGTCAGAGTTCTACTTTTAGCTTGTACTAAAGTATGCCGATTTTCTCAGGTCTTTTTAAAGTCATAAGTATCTGAGGACTGCAGATTTTCATCTATGTGTGTACCCATGTGTTCAGTCCAAGCGCCTCTACGTCTGAAACTTCTCCCACATATCTGACAGGAATAGGGTTTCTCATCTGTGTGAGTTATCATGTGATCGGTCAAAGTTCCCCTGTGTCTGAAACATTTTCCGCATATTTGACAAGAGTATGGTTTTTCCCCCGTGTGAGTCCTCATGTGCGTTAACAGGTTAGTGCTTTGATTGAAGCCCTTTCCACACATTTCACAGGTGTATGGCTTCTCGTCTGTGTGTGTTCTCATGTGCACCGTCAGAGTGCCACTATGTCTGAAACTTTTACCACATATTTGACATGAGTATGGTTTTTCTCCTGTGTGGGTTCTCTTGTGCGTTTTCAGGTGGGACAACTCTTTAAATTTCTTCCCACACGTGCTGCATTGAAAGTACTCCCCTGTGTGAGTCCTCATGTGGACATACAGGCTTCCAGTCTGAGCAAAGCTCGCTCCACAGATCTGGCAGGAATATGGCTTCTCGCCTGTGTGGATTCGGTAATGCGTCTTGATCTGGTGCTTATGTTTAAAGCTTTTCCCGCAGACGTCACACTGCACAGCTTTCTTCCCTGTGTCCGCTGCACACTGGCTCTTTGGGGCGGTGGCACTGTTCACATTGTAACTGTGGAAAAAACCTAGATTTCTAGCTGATCCTGGGACCTCATGCCTGTTTTCCTGGCTTTGGCTCTCTGACACAGCAAAGTCTTGAAAAGGGAAGCAGTCTCTGTTCTGTTCATCCTCATCATGGTCGCTGTGATCAGATGTGACAGTGACCATGAAAGCATCTGCCTCCTCCTTCAGAGCCAGCTGCTCGCCCTCCTTACTGGTGCAGAGTTCCTCCTGTTCCACTTTAATCTGTGAAAAATCTGCTCTGTTTTGGTCCAGATTGGGATTCTTCTCCTGGTCATAGCGGGACTGGTCAGCAACACTCTCCTCTCCCTTACACTCTGGTAGTTGTGTGTGGTCTGGAGAGAAGGAAGCTGTTGGAAATTTAAACAAAAAATAAAAATAATAAGAGGACTTGAAATATTAAATGACACATATTTCTCACAGCCAGTTGTAATAGACACTCGGATCGTACGGCAGGATCTCTGGGGTGGAAACAGCTGCTTCCTGTCTGACCTCTTTAAAGGAGCGCACAGCTGAGGGTTGTACTTTGGTCACTATCTCCAGCTGGTTGTTATGAGGCTATCAGCCCAGAAGAGTCCGTAGAACAGAGGGTCTTTCCAATCTACACTTGATCTGGTTTCCTTTGCTTTAAATTACTGATCCCACCTCCACACATAGCTGCTCTTTGGGGCGCTGTGCCTTATTCTCAACAAGAAGAAAGCAGAAAGAACATGTAGGTCAGGGATCCAACTCCGGTGTCCTGCAAGGGTTGTGTTTTCTGCAGCCCCACCCCAAATTCCCATGACATAGATCTCTTAAAAACACTGTTGTGTGGCACAGCCTGCCGACGGCACATTAATCTGACTCATGTGTATCAGGGCAGCAAACATCTAAAACCTGCAATCGTTTGGGTTTAACAGATCAGAGAAAGTATCAAGAAAGAGGCAGTCATTTTTCAGAAAATGCAAAAAATATAAAATGATTTATCCTCATGGCAAAAAGAAACCAAGCAGCCTTTAAATGTATTGTTGTAATGTAATGTAATATAAGAGTTATTTGCTGTAGTTCTTTATTCAGAAAATAGCTACCACAATTAACCCTTTATTCAGCTGAGTTAATGCTTACAGCATTAACCACAGGTTAATATCCAACGATTCTTTCACCCTAAGCAGGCTGATTGTGGACAAAAAATGTGGCTCCTGGCTGTTAAACTTTTTGTGAACAGGTGAGGTCTCTGATCCTATCAGAACAGGACACGGATCCTATTCAGGGATATTTGCCCCACACTTGCTCTGTTCGGTGTTTTGCGCCCCATACCTGTTGCGTTCAGGGATATCTGCCCCATACCTGCTGCGTTCAGGGTATTTCGGGGTTTCCAGCTGAATTCCAGCAGTCTGCGCTGACGATCGATCTCGTCCTCGTACTGGATGATGGTTTTTTCAAACTCTGTGAATATTTCTTCGGCGGCAGCGGTTAGTCTCTGGCCGATAAACTCTCTCAGATGCTGAACAGAGGACATTGCGGAGCAGACTGTGATGTTCGCCCCGAACACCAAAGCAAACTGCCAAACGGAAACTAAGCTAAGCTTGCTAACGTCGCTCTGTATTGTTCACCTACACCGGATGTCGTCGTCCGAAGTTCCGACAGAAACACCGACCTCACCTTCATTTCCCCCCGGCCACAGAGTTATACTCTGTTCTTGGCTCAAGTGGTTAAGTCAACTAAACTAGGAAACATATTTAGTAAATAAAGCTTTATTGACTATGTACTCAATGACGTCACCCTCAGAAAAGCATTTCACACAGGACCGTAAAATGTACACTACTTTGAATCCGGCTGCTTCACACACTGTTCCTACCTGTTACCCACTCAGGTGCACGCGTGTCCTCTCTCGCGTTGGATGAACTAATCCAGTAGATATGCATGTAATAGAAAATGGATGGATAGATAAATGGATAGATGCATTTTGGGTGAAACCATTCACCCACACAGGGTATGTGCCGGATGGGTTGACGGTCAGTGGAAAGGCCAAATAAAGCAGATGCTCCCTCCTTCAGGTAGAGGAGGAAGACTTTCAACTTAACATGCAAATGTTGTATCCTGATGTATCTCCACTCAGAGAGCTCAGATTTGAACCACTTCTCTTTTTAACCAAACGGCAGGCATCTTCTCCCAGCTGTGGAAAAGCAGGGGCATGATAGGGGTGGACATTGTGATCTTTATAGGAAAAAGGAAGAATCCGATGGTTAGGTGTGAACTTTATTAAGTTTAAAATACGTTTTCTTAACTGTAACCTTGATTTAGTTTGCACTTTTGTTACATTATAGAGGAAATAAGTTCAACACAAGTTTCAGGTCAAAATGACTTATCTTTAATGATGATAATTGGTCAATAAATTAGGATTGTTTGTTGAAAATTGCTCAAGCCCATTCAATGCTCTTAAAGACATGCACAGAAAACACCAAATATTCTAAATGTTTCAAACATCGTTTTAGTCTTCCAGATGTAGCGCTTGAACATCAAGCTGTGATTCCTTCTCTGAGAATAATTAATAACTGATGTTACATGAAAACAAAGGGCTGAAAGAAAGTTTAACAATTCATGTTTGGTAAAACAAAAAGGCATCCACAAGGATTAAGACATAAAGTTAATATGTTACAGAGCTTAATTGTTTACAGAAATAGATATATTTACGTAGACATTTCAAAGTGGACAAAAATTAGATCAGTTCAAAGTGAATATACTATTTCCCACAAATCTCCCCAATTTCTGTCATACCACCTGTCAGTCAGACTCAAATCTACACATTTAGTACTGAAAGTTTGTTGATTCAAAGATGTTGTGGAGCTACTGCTTCTCGCTGATGTGAGTACTCATGTGAAGGGTCAGAGTGCTCCTATGCCTGAAGATTTTGTGACATAATTCACAGGAATACGGTTTCTCCCCTGTGTGAGTTCTCATGTGGACTGTTAAAACACTCCTTTGAGCAAAACTTTTAGCACAAATGACACAAGAATATGGCTTCTCGCCGGTGTGGATTCGAATATGGGCAGTCAAATTACCCTTATGTGAAAAACTTTTACCACACGTTTCACACGAATATGACCTCTCACCTGTGTGAGTTCTGATGTGGGCGTTCAAAGTGCTGCTGTGTCTGAAACCTTTCCCACATGTTTTACAGGAATACAGCTTATTCTCTGTGTGGGTTGCCATGTGGCTGCTCAAGTCCCCACTTTGAGAGAATCCTTTCCCACATATTTTACATGAAAATAGCTTATCGTGCGTGTGGGTCGTCAGGTGGATGTTCAGCTGTCGGAACTGAGAGAAACTTGCTCCGCATGTTTTGCACTGATATGGTTTCTCACCTGTGTGGATTCTTAAATGAACATTCAAAGCAGATGTGTGACCGAACCTTTTCCCGCAGAAGTTGCAGGAATATGGTTTTTCACCTGTGTGGACTCTGGAATGTCTCTTCATTTTGCACCTAAACTCAAAGGCTTTGCCACAAAAGTCACATTTGACACCTTTTTTACCCGTATCTGCATTACACAGACTTTTTGTGTTGGGAGAGTTTTCCATTTCCACATTGTTACTGGGGCTTCTGTGACATCTATATTTTTCCGTGGACTCAGGAAGAGTAGTTGTTCCAGAGACTTTATGCTTAGTCCCTTCTTGACTTAGAGACAAAGATGAATTCTGAGGGATGACAACATTGCTGTTAGGTCTTGGTTCACTTTGAGAGTTTTCATCATAAGTAGGAGTCACCATGAAGGTCTCAATCTCCTGTTTCAGAACAACCTGTTCTTCCTGCTGACAACTGAGAGTACGGAGTTCCTCCTGTTCCTCTTTAATCTGTGGTGGTCCTGGATCGCCCGGATCAAGTTGCGAGATCCTTACCTGGTTACAGAGCTGCTGGACAGAACTTTCCTCCTTACAAACAAAATGCTGAGGCAGGTCTGATAAGACAGAGAAAGGGAAGACAAACTAATGAAAGACATGATCGACATGGAGAGGTTTCCATTGCTTCATCTCAAGTCCAGATTAATTGATTCAGCTCAACAAAACCATCGTATGAATGAGTGCAGTTAGGTTTCTGTTTGCTTGGGTTCTCAAAGTCACAGTTAGAAACTAACTCAATCAAATTTTGTACAGTATTTACAATGAGGACACATCATCTCATTTATCCTGTACAAGTTATAATGTCTTGGGCCAAACTCTAGGCCTGTAACTTAAAAGTTAAGTGGGTACAGTCATCACAAGACTCTTATTCTGATCTTTTCAGGAGTTTTTAAATCAGATGAAGTTAAAACAAATAGTCGAAACTAACAGAGTTCCTTTGTAAATCAGACCCGCAAGGAAATGTGGGAAACAGTTGTACAATCTGTTTCGAAGTATCACAGACCCAAAGAAACCAAACAAAAACAGGACGAAGAGTGAAAATGGCCAATGCTGCTCACCCTCTACATGGTACAGGGTAGAAACAAAAGGGTGGGTTCAATCTAATGATATCTGATATCTAATGTGATTCTCAGCCTAAAAGTTTCCTTGTAAAGACAAAATCAGATTTATGTTTCTGTTCACTGTGTTCAAAATCGTTCCAAAAAGGAGTCAGTAAAGGAAACATGAAGGGAGCTCAGACCCTCATCCTCGAAAGAAATCATCACACCTTTAAAGAGCCCACACCTGCTATGTCCACGGCTATCTGCCCCATACCTGTTGTTTTCAGGGTAACGCGGGGTTTCCATCTGACTTCCAGCAGTCTGCGCTGACGATCGATCTCGTCCTCGTACTGGACGATGGTTTTTTCAAACTCTGAGAATATTTCTTCGGCAGCAGCAGTTAGTCGCTGGCTGATAAACTCTCTCAGATGCTGAACAGAAGACATTGCTGGGGAAACTGATGCTCAGGCCAAACAGAACGGCCAGCTCCTGAATGAGGGGACCGACGTTTACGTCTGTTTTACTTCCGCCAGGTGTACCCCCGTAAAAAGTCCTTCTTCTTTGGGGCTTCTCGCCGTTACATTACCGCCCGAACAGAAGACATTGCTGAGAAGACTCCGAAGCTCGACTCAAAACGTCAAAACAAATTCGACTCTGACGCCACAGTCAGCTGATTTACCATAATACGGTCCGCCGGAAACACTGAACTCCCTTTCGTTCCACCTTCCAATACGAGGCATTTCCCTAAGCTGTTGCATTTTCTTAAAGTAAATTATATTTTATATTTTTAGGTAATGATAGGGAATATTTGCATGGAACAAGACAAAGAGAAGTCCATCAAAACTTACAGAAAAGTTAAAAAAAATCTAAGACTATAAATCATTATTGGCGAGTCACACTGTCCCTCTGCTTGGTAAAATAATAAAGATTACAGGTTCCCTTACGTGTCCAGTATCTAATGATTTAAACTCTGAAGATAAGATATTCCAAACAAATCCTACTTTTTACTGAAAAAGTTTTTTTTTTTTTTAAAACACAAGGATGAAATGTGAACTGATGGAATCTGACAAAGACTCAGAAAAGCTTAAACATGGAGGAGGAAGACTCATGAGAGCTGGAGGCTGAGCAATAATAAACAGGATTTAACACTAAGCAGAAACAAAAAAACTGTGAGGAGGTCTGCGGCCTGGAGGGGAGGGGCTGGGGGGGCGGGGGGGTCTGTAGCACAGTGGGTCCCCAGCTGATGAAGTGTTTTCTGACAGCAGAGGAGGAAGATCAGCCTCTGATCAGGAATGCAGCCGGCAAGCCGGCACACGTCTTTAAGAAGGCATGTCAGAGGAAGAAGGAACCACCACGGGAGTGTCTGACAGAACGGCTGCCGTTTAGAGGACATGAGAGGATACCGAGGCATCAAGTACACCTTGTTCATCTTCTGCTACCTCTTCTGGGTGAGTCCACTCTGGCTCAGGCTCGAGGGGGGCAGAAGCAGAGATAACTTGTGTTTGTGCGACTGCAGGTTGTGAGCGCCACTCTGATCGCGGTGGGCATCTACGCAAAGATCTCCAAAGAAAAAGGTGGGTCAAAGATCACTTCAGCCTGTTTTCGTTCTGTGTTTTAGGCTCATCTTAAACAGGCTTCACATTAGCCTTTCATGTTAAATAATCTTCAACATTCAATTAAAATTGCGAGCGACGTGCTGTTTTCTGCAGCATGTGCACAGCTTTCCTGTAAAAGCAGCAGCATGGAGGGTTATGGGGACCAGATTGGGCAACCCAGGGAAACCCATGGCAGAAAACCAACAGACAGGAGGCCTTAAGGTGGAGAAACATGGACATTTTTTAAACTAAAAGGAAGGAACTACCAGAACATAAGTTAAAACTGACGACACGGGAGCAGAAGAATCTGGGAGGATTACTGAGGGAACCAGGCTCGATTTCTGATTCGAAACCTAAAAGAAACTCTGAAATGACTTCCAAGCTGTGAAAGCAAAACTCTGCTGATCACATTCCTGAAAACGAGCCATCACAATGTTCTGAGACATGTTTCAACATCTGTTGTTTTTGTGGTGCAAATTCCACTGCTTGTCTGTCTTTGTGAGGATGTTTGAGGTGATTGAACACAGTCCAGAAAGTTGGTTTTGGAAACAGGTCAGGCTTGGGGTTTGAAAGTGTTAAAATTTCTCTGCGCCTAGTTTTTCACAAGCTCTAGAAAACAGATTGCTTAAGCAGGGAGTCAAGACCGTAGAAGATCCTGGATATGGTCCCACCAAAAAGATTGTGTTTATGACAACCGATGATTTTCCCATCTTATGGTCCACAGATTTGAGTAATTATCCCTATTTAGTGAAAATGACCAGGACCAAATTAAATCCTTTTGTTGGCGGCTGCATCAAATAGATTAAGCCAAACCAGCATTGAAAATCCAGGTTTGGGATTAAAAGGGATGGTGTCTAACCAAAGGGAAGGCTTTAGCAGGTGGACACCCTGGCAACTCTGCTGTGGACACATTTTTTAATCATGTTACAGTTAAGGGTTCTAAATGGGAAACGAGGCAAGCTTGACCCTCCCTCACAGACCTCACAGAAATGTGATCGTTTTGGCTGAAAGACTGCAGAAAAAAGGCAGAAAAATGTGAGCGAGCAGCATTTTGTGTGTGCAGATGTGGTCGACACCCTAACGGTGGATCCGGCTCTGCTGCTGATCATCATCGGCTCAGTGATGTTCCTCATCACCTTCCTGGGGTGTCTGGGGGCCCTGCGCAACGTGGCCTGCCTGTTGAAGACGGTACCAGTCTGGGCTTTCTGCTTCTGGCTCTTTTTGGGTGATGACGTCCTCACAGAGACGCTGTTTGCTTCCAGTTCCTGGCGATCCTGGCAGCCATCTTACTCCTGCAGGTCACAGCTGGAGTCCTGGGATACCTCTACACGGACATGGTAACAGCTCTCTGCACGGGTCACAGAAAACTGGGTCAGGAACAGAATCCGGTCCAATTCAATTATAAAGCCCCAAGTCACAACAAATATCACAAGCCAACCCACTAAACTCCAAATGAGTCAAATTTGAAGAAGGAGCTCCATGAATTTCTCCACAGTAGGAGAAAGATTTGCATTTCCATGAACAACCTGAAGCAATCAGACAAATCCTGCAGCCCCTTTAATCTGTTATGCTTGATGATGCTGTGTAGGTGATGGAGAGGACCGAGAAGCTGATGATGAAGGCCATCGTTCGCTACAGGGAGGACCGGGACCTGGAGAACGCCATCGACTTCATCCAGAAGAAGGTGAGGGAGACCACGGTGACGTCCCGATCTTTCAGACCAGCAGGTTTCTGACGCTGACTCCTGACTCAGTTCCAGTGCTGCGGCATTGAGAGCTACAAGGACTGGTCCCATAATGCCTACTTTAATTGTGTGGACACCAACCCCAGTTTGGAGGCCTGCGGTGTTCCCTTCTCCTGCTGCCTTCACCTGCAGAACCAGGTGAGGACCTCACTTCATTCAGCAGAAACAGCAGAAGACAGCCTGCAGAAGAACGGTCAGTAGAGGTGGTGTTCGGGAATTTCCCGAACACCACGGCTCAAATGTGTTTTTAAATATGTGGAGGAGTTGCTTCATGACCCATCTAGTGGCATCAGTCCCTGGTCAATCGGATCTTTAATTTGTACAGCGCAGTGTGATTGGCCACTGACATCTTGTATCATAATCAATGAGACTTCGTACCTAAATGAACTGGTCACCGATCACCGGTGCTCTGTCTATGCAGACCGTGCCGAACACAATGTGTGGTTATGGTATGCAGCTGCAAGGGGAAAATTTGGCCCAGGAGAACATCTTCACTACCGGCTGCCTGGAGAGCATCATTCGGTGGGCCAAAAACAACCTGCTGCTGGTTGCTGGTCTGACCGGCGGCCTGCTGCTGCTTGAGGTAAGACTGACCCAGCTTTCTGCACGTTCTGCATGTTTCAGACCAGTCTGGTTGTCCAGAGCAAACACTGATGTCAAAGCAGTCAAACGCAGAGAATAGTGAAACTCTCCTCACAGTATTCCATGAACAGACACAACTCCAACCAAAAATATTCTGTTACGTTGGTGAGGGTCAAGTTAATATGCTCCAGTTGAATAGCTACTCCACAACAAGTCTGACATCCAGAGAGACACAAAGTCCATGCTGAGGCTGCAGAAATGTACTTCAGACAAGCAGATTTGACACAGATTCTGGTCCTGACTGCAGTTAGCTTCAGGTGCTCCCTTGGAAGGGAAAAAGCAGGAGCTTACGGGGTCAATCTGTTGCTATGTCCCATCACAGGTCTGCATGATGTCTCTGGCTGCTGCTCAGGTCTCCTGGATAAAAAAAGTTGAACAAAGGAAGAAAGAAAAGGAGTCTATGAGCAGGTCTGAGAGGAAAGACAGCGCCTGGTGTCCCGCCTACGCAGACTTTGATGACCAATAGAAAGAAGCTGGAAGATGCCATCAGAAGCTGAGAGATGTCTGACGGATGGTGAAAACATGCAGGAGGACGGGGCTTTGATCTCTGAATCTGAGGCTGGTCCGGGGAACAGGCAGGTGTAGAACTACCTCAAGTGTGATGATACCTTTTTTTTTTTTTTAAAAAAGCCAGATGGTTGCAGGTGGGCAGAAATATGACTTTAAAGTCAGAATGTGAATCATAATCCATATGGGCTTCAGACGATGGCCCTTTAGAGTCGTGTGAGATGTTTAATGTGTGTTTAATGAGTTTTCTGTAGTCCTTCACTGAGCTCAGGGCAACTCCTCAGATCTGCTCCTCTTCTTCCGACCACCAGATGGCAGACATGTGTTGTTTGAATTATTCCCTGAAATAATGTGTCTTTGTTAAAAATGTTCGACTAAATCCACAAGGAAGGGAACAAAAGTGGCTATTTTAAAGAATTCAGAGAAACATAATAAAATGTTGAGCCAGATAAGAAGTTTGGTTTCAAGTCTTTGCTGCTGTAAATTCAGAGGGGTTTCCTAACTGATGCTTTCTGAGAACAGATTAAACTAACAGAGCCAGGATTTTGATTACAGACCTTTTCCTGCTTCTTCCTGGCATTCTCCTGGCTCTTCTCCTGTCACGGTTGAGTTCACGGATGGTCACAAAGGAGACAGATCTGAGAAAAACACGAAGAAATGTGTTCACATTCAATGTTCACCATTCATCCACCTATTACACTATGAAGCAGGAGCTCACATTTTCTCAGGTTCAGCTCCTCTGCTGGTGACCCCTGCAGAGGGCAGAGAGGGGCCTGGCGGTGAGCCTGTCATTCAGGCCTTCGTGGTCTCGACTCCTGCTGGGTGACTGTTCCGGCTTCCCAAGTTTCACTCAAACATCAATACACAACATTTTCCCGAGCCTTCCTGTCTGATGGTGTGGTCTCATTAAATCATTGTTGTGCCGTCACTCTGGGCTGGATTAGCCGTGCAGGCACCTGTGGCTGTGTGTCGATGCAGGGATTCGGTCCCGTGCAGCCTCACGTTCTGCTTATTGGATTAATGATAATGATGGCTAAAAATAGCTGCACCACAGAGCTACAGGAACCAACTGCTTTGAGTCTCGGACCGGACACGTTCATACATTTTCCAGAGATCTCTATGTAAGATAATGATGACAATAATCATCATGATGCATATTCACGGCTCTAAATAAAAACAACCTCAGGCCGGTCCAGTTGGGATGAAGTGTAACCCAGAGCACGGCAGGATGTGGGTGGATCAGCACTTTCAAAGAAATCAAACCCCATTAATGTTCCAGTGTTGCTGATATTCCAAAGGTTCTGAGACAATACAGAAGGGAACTGATATGTAAACCTTAAAAAGTTCCTCCCACTCTGTGAGGTCAGTATTTATCTGATTAGAGGCACTTTTGCTGTCTGGAACATCAGAACTTGACTGCGTATAGGTAATCAAACTAGTCCCGTTTCCTCTGACTCAGAAAAACTGAAACCTTGGACTGACCCACAGCATGACATCATTGAACAGAAAGAATAAACTGACACATTTTTATTTCCAAATACAAATAAACACAAATGACACAGAATATAAAAGAGAGAATAAAAATGTTTATAACTGAAACTAGGAGTTGGTGGTGTGTGTTGGCAGAGGAACTTTGAGGTGAAAACAACAGATTAAGGCAGGGCTACATTTCCCCCTTGAACGAGTCCAGGGGACACTTCACCAAAAGCATCACACATTTGTTCTGGATGTGCCAGCGTGTTAATGAAGTTAAGAAAGCTCAGGGTGTTGGATTGTTAGTTTTATCACGAAAAGGGCAAACAAATATCCTCAGTAAGCTGCTTCTTTGGGGTTTGAACGCATAGTCACACGAGGAAACGCCATCTTTTCTACAGAAAATAAAAAGCAACCAACTTGAGGTTAAACTGAGGTCAGTGCTTGTTCTTCACGTCTGAATCTGTACTCAGATGGAATATGGTGGTCCAAACACGAGAAGGCCGTTTAATCATGACTAATATCAACAGTCAGATGGCAGATTAATGCAGCTGTCCATCCTGATGACGAGCCGCTCAGTTCTCAGTTCTGGGTCAAAGCCACATGTGGGATCTTTGCATGTCAGGGAGGAATTTGTGTTATTTTTTGGTTTAATTGAATTTATGATTTCAATTTTGAAATTTTCAATTTCTTCTTTGTTCTGTTTGGTTAAATTTCTTTACTGTTCTCTGCTTTAGTCTGTTACTGTCAGGTGTTTATTTATTATTCCATCCGTTAGCTCTATTGTTTTTCTCTTTGTAATACTTCCCTTTTATGAGTGGTCTTGGTTCCTTTCCATAGTTTAGCGGCACATTAGTCCAGTTTGTTTATTTTGTCCTACTTTGGCTTCTGGATAGGTATTTGTTAACATTTACATGTCAAATAGCAACAATATTAAAACATAGAAATACAGTATTTTAATTCTTTTCCTTTATAAGGTGATGTACTGATTGGTAATGGAGAACCACGCCCCGTCAATTTAATATTAGAGCACGAAACATAATGCAGTCTTAAAAAAAAAGAAACTATGTATATCCACATTCATCATTTGAGGTTTCATAGGCATTCATCCACATCCTCACAGGTTAAAATGGCACTCCACACCAGCACGCTGCAGCTCACTGGTTGGGTTTGTTGTTGCTGATATTCACAGAGTTATCTGAGAATGAGTCAGTGTCTGTTTGAGGTCTTATCTGAGATCAGATGGTTCTTGAAAATCTGCAGAGCGGTTCTGAATGTTTGAAAAAGAGGGCAGTCATCAGATGAAATCCAGCCGATCACACGAGCTCTGCCTAACTTTGGTTATACAATTCTGGTCAAAAGAAAGTAAACAAAGGGAGGGAATAATGCACCACGACTTCAAATGAAGTCAGCCAGAGCGCATGCCAGCATGCAGAGGAAGAGCACGGCTGAATCTGTGAGATGAAGGGCACTTGGATCAATTCATTATCTTTGTCCCTTTAGGCAGGGTGAGCACCTGGCATGGCCAATCAGATCACTCAGAGGTTTGTCTAAACACCTGAGTTGTCAGACTGATATGAGCTTTGTTCCAGTGGAAGATCCAAGTCAGCACCCCAACTCTGGGGTTCTTTTGCTTTGTTCCGTTGACCTGGTTTGTCCAGAAGCCCTTTGATAAACAGTCAGAACATAAAAGGCTAGTGTGTGGGGAAGACCAGAAGGTGGGTCTGTGACTAAGTCCTCACCAGACAGCTCTGGCTGTTCTGATGGCACAGACTTGTGTTCTGGCTGGACCGTGGCAGCTGTGAGGCATTCTCAGGCTCCGGCCTGCCCGTCACACCTGGCAGATGTTGTAGTAAACGGTGTGAGCGTGCCCCTGGCTCACCGAGTCGCCGGCCGCTTCGAACATGCAGTCTTTGTGCGTGTGGATCTCGGCCATCGGCACATCGATGCTATGGGAGTTGGTGTGGGTGGTCTGCGTCCCATAAGTCGGCACCGGCTGCAAAGGAAGCAAGAAACACATCAACTTCCTGTGGGAGAACCTGGAGGGGAACCGTTCATCCCTCATCTTCTAAGCAAATCATGTTCTCTGTGGGACCGTGAGACAATCTGTGATGCGGAAATCAACCAACGGCCGTCTCCGCATGGTTCCTCTCAGGCATTGCAACACTTTGTGGCTCAGTTTTGACTTGTCCATGTACTGAGCTTTTCATTACTATATATTTTGCACCACAGCTCTGGTCTAGGTGAGACCAGAGCTGTGGTGCTAGTCCTGCATGTCCAGGAATTTTCCAAACAAGCTGTCATTATGAATCAGATTATGTTTAGTGAACGCCTTAAAACATGCATTCCTGTATGCACACTGCAGTAAGGATCAGGAACCTACGCTTCTTTGTGCAGCTGTCTCTGGTAAGTGTCTTTAAACAGCTACAGGATTAAGAGTGAAATAAAAACATTCAGATAACCAGTTTTCCTGCTGCTATTCAGTTTGAGCCCATTTGGTGCTACCAGTCAGATCCTGTCGGAAGTTTCAGACCGGAGGAAATGCAGCCATTCATGTTGTTGCTCTGACTGGGGCTTTGTTTCACATGAGGGAAACCACCTGGACACAGTTTAGGGTTACAAGCCCTCTAAGGCGTGCTTCTGTCTGTGGGCAGGGAAGAATCATGAGGATCTAACATGACAGTTGCAGCTCTAATCTGTTGCGGTTGTTAGTCCAGTGTGAGCCAGTGCTGCTGTAAACTCATCTAATCTAAGACCACAGGCTCATGTTGTCTTGCCAGGGGCAGTGTATTGTATGTGAAACAGACAATGCTGCAGGTGTCCTTCTCAGTGTTATCACAAATATACTTATAACTGGCACAACAACACGTGGTCTGAGAATAAACCGACTGGTCACGAGAGGAAGTTAAAAAAATGGTTCAAAATGCATCATTACAAAAAAGAAATTGTGATCTAGTGAAAAGAAAAACTTTTTATGCATATATTTTGAAGGCTGCATCTTTAAAATTGTGCAAGAGATGAATCCAATTGTGTGAGTTGATAAATGGATCCCACATCTTCTGGTAGACATTGGATTTGAAAACACAGTTTTTTCCCCTTTTGATTCATTTCAGAGTCGATGAACACACTATGAAAAAAGCTATTCCATATTCTTATCTTTCTTAAAATTGTGTCATTTTATCTTCATAAAAACACTGAAAACACTTGATTGTTTTTTTTTTCAGTCAGCTGTGTTTGCTTGTCTTTATTACCTTTCCTGTTCCACTGAGGGGGAAGTCCTTCCGACAGAGGTGAGCAATAATTCCTGCTGCCAGCGCATCGCCCAGGACATTGATCATGGTCCGAAACCGGTCACTGTCGACACAGATTGGAAATCATCAGATGGCTAGGATTATCAATAAGAAGACGTTTCCATAGAATCATGACTTTGACTCACAGGATCCAGTCAATAGCCACGATGAGTGTGATGTCATCTGGTGGGAGGCCCACTGATGTGAGCACTATGACCATCGTAACCAGCCCAGCCTGGGGGATGCCGGCTGCACCAATGCTGGCGGCTGTTGCGGTGATGCTGGAAAACAGGGGCAAGACACCTGGATTAAACCCCCTGTCTGACCTGAAACACAAACTGAGGCTAATGGTTTTCTGGCTGTTACAGTACCACCTCTACGCCATCCCAAATCCAATAAACAACTGTAAATGGCAGAAACTCTGTTTGCCCTGTAAGTCAGGTTTATAGAATATGTCATGACATAAACTCTACACTTCACATCTCAAGTTACTTATATTGTCTTTATATATTGACAACTTCACACATATTTAATATACTGTCACCAATTAAACTGAGAGGTAATATGGAACCTATAGCTCCCACAAGATTTTTTAAACTCCCTGATGCCAAAAGCTAATATTTTTAATGTTTTTTTGTGTTGTTGACAAATAGATTATGACAACATCTCATAAACATATCAAAACATATGAGACCCTAATCAGATTATTATTTCTGTTCAGGAAAATAACCCTTAAAATAGTTAAAACATCTTGACACAGCTAAAAATAAATGTTGGACCTCAAAATCTTTTTCCAGATTTTCATAAAAACTCAAAAGTCAAAGATGTATGGATGGACCTCAAAAGAGGATAAAAGAACCAAAGAATGCTTTTGCTGAATCAATAGTAAAAATATACCAAATATAAAATAAAATACGATGAGTTTTGCATAGATTTATTTTGTTGTTTTTGACTCTTTAATTATGTAAAAAATAAAAAATAATAAATCATGATTAAAAAGTGAAAGGTAGTCTAAATTTATCCCCTTTTGAGCTTAGTATGGGTTTGGAAGTTATATTGATTTTCATGTATAAATGACTGCATGTTAGTGGATCTCTGCTTTCACCCAAGTTTGCACTGTCTATACAAAAGGAAAATCAGTGTTTACCTGATAGTGACTAATTGGCCAAAGTCCAGCTCATAATCGTTAACCTGAGCTATGAAGATGGCCGCCACTGCCTCGTATAGTGCTGTGCCGTCCATGTTAATTGTGGCTCCAACAGGGAGGACAAAGCGAGCAATCTGCCGGTCAACATGGCAGTTTTCCAACAAGCATTTCATGGTGATGGGCAGCGTAGCAGAACTGGGAAGAGATGTTGCTCGTGTAAATTTCAAAAAGTGTAATGAAAACTGTAGATTATTAGTTAGAGCTACACTGACCTGGAAGAAGTGGCCAGGGCAATCACCATGGCCTGAAGAAGCCCACGGATGTAGGCAAAGGGATTCTTCCTGGTGAGGATGAAGTAGAAGGAAGGGAGGAGGATGAGGCCATGGACGAATAGGCCGGCAAGCACAGTGATACCGTACCAGCCCAGCTTCTTCCCGAGTGTGCTCGGGTCCTGCATGTCCAGGATTTTTCCAGCCACCAAGAAGATGATCCCAAATGGAAAATACCTAAGAGGACAGAAAAAATAATCCTTGTTTTTAATTTAATTTGGGTTCAGGAAGCAGAACCCCTCTCTTCCTGAGCTTAAGCTTCAAATTTATGATTAGGGATAGCTCAGTAATCCTGAAACATCCCATTGTTCTGCTATAGGCCCAGACAGCTACAGATTCATATTGAACGTGCCTCCCATTCAGGGATCAAAACCTCTGTTTTAGCTGCTTCATGTGTACAAGCGGATTATCTCAAATTTGCCACATAGGGGTTAACAACCTTCATTGGTAAAAAAAAATGACCAGAAAGTCTATAAACCACTAGGGCTCTGTGTGTTCAGAGGAGGTGCCGCTGGTGGCTGTAATCAGCTCAGGGGTTGAACCTGAGGGGCGTAGCCACAGTGATGTCACAGATGGCACGTTTTGACCATCTTATGGGTCAGAAGGTCAAGTGATCATCATCCTGCTGCATTTTCAAGGATCATCCCTCATTAGTGGGAAAAGACGTGAGCACTCAGACCACCAACACACCCATTATAGCTGATCTGGACCCAGCAGGCCTTCTTCTCTGTCCTTTGTATTTCTGTTCTATATTCAGTCATTTCTATATCCTGTAAAAGTTTAGTTTACTGTACACTTTTCCAGCCGGGCAAAAAAAAGTTTTAAAAATTAGTTTTTTAAAAAAGACAACATGGTGAATGGGTACAGGGGCTCATCTCACCAAACAGCAGCGTTGATGATCTTCATCACACACTCATTGATACACTGACAGACGTTGACCAGAGGAGCTCCACGTTCTCCCATCCTGCCCAGCAGCAGACCTGCATCAGACCAAAACACCCCTTTAAATCTCAACAAACGCATGATCCAGACCCAGCAAGTTTCTCCTGCCAACCCAAAAACCCAACTTATTGGAGAAAAAAAAACTCAGTCACCTCCTCCTTTAGCTAAACAATTTCTTCTTTAGTTTCGACAAGCTCAGACTGACCTTGTTAGCCCAAATAAATGCCAGAAGTATCAATTCTACACTTATCTACATCTAGAAATACAAAAAAGGCCCAATTGCTTAGTTTTTTTCATCTATTGATAAGTATCACTTATTGAGCTCACCCATCGTGGCAGAGAAGATGACGATGCCGAGCACATTCATCTGCTGGCTGCTGCCAGGACTGGTTTTGTACATGACATCAGGGGGCGGAGTCAGCTCCAGGTACACTGTCCGCCCTTTGGGGTCGTCGTCATCCGGGATGACGTAGACAAAGTTGGGCTGGATGGTTTTGGTTGGAACTTTAAGGATGGGGATCAGGTCTGTCTTGTACTGGATTGGGACGGTCAAGAGTTAATGAGCCCTACCTGTGGTTTTCTTCCATCTAACTCGCAGAAAGTCACATGGATGGTTCATAATCTACTTTCTAAATTCTGACATAAACCTGTCTATGATAGTACGTCAACATATGATTCCCTGATCCAACATATAGAAGAGCTCTATTCTATCATCGATTCCAAAAATGAGTGTTGTGAAGGTGCTGGAAACAAGCCGACAAAAAGGTGGAACACAGAACTGTTTGATCATTTGATACTTCATGATTTAGAAATCAGTCACTTTCACTTGGGAGGACAACAGGGGACAGAAAATGTGGGGTGATGAGGTGGTTAAACCAGTTTGGTCTTACCTGTTGAAATGTGGCTTCAATCAAGTTGGACGGAACCATGTTTCTGTGGAAAAAGCAGTTGGTTAAACAATTAACTTACAAAACACTACCGGTACATCCACACACAGCTGCTCCTCATCCTGCAGGGTTCAGTGTCCCTGCGTCACCACAAACCGACTCAGCTTAAATGGATGCATGCAAAACGCTGTAAACTCACAGAATACAACCAAAGGAAAACAAGAAAGTCCACAGATGACCCCTGAGTGCTTTGTTTAAATGAAGTTTTGACCTGCTCCCCTTCCACTTACAAACATCCCAGGTTCCTTAATACAAACTGTCCGGTTAAGTCCAACCACAGCATCTAAACTGGCCCATTTTTGAGACCATCAGTAGCCATCTTTCATCATGTGACACTATACTGTTCAGATCAGCTGACTCTTGGCTGAGGTCACGGCTTAAAAGGATGATGATGATGATGTGATCTGCTCGTGCAGCTTCCTTTCGAAGTTGGCACGAGACCTCGGTCAACCAACTCTCCACAGCAGAGATCACTGACTCTGTTAATCTGTTACTTATCCTCCTAGGATAACTAAAAATACACCGATCAGCCTGTACTCTAATGGGATTGGTGTGTGTTTTGGTTTGGGTTCGATGCTTTGTTGATCTCAGCTAAGTTAACGGCTGGACTGTTGGTCTGTGAGCAATTAAAATTTCTACTTGTCATGACGGGCAGGCCAAAGAACTGAGCTGCCTATCATTCTGGGAAATTGAAAGAGTTCCAAGCTGGAAACATGATACAAAACATCCCCCAAATCATCGGATTTGTGACTGAGCTTCAGAGCTTCTTCAACTGTCTTCAGAATCCAACATGGCTTTCCCACAGCCACAGAAATAAGCTGTTTATGGATGATGATGCTGTCCATTTAAAGAGGCTGAAACTGTAAAGTACGGCCCCATCAGGTGGAGCTCAGACTAACTCCAGTCTGGTGTGTGTCCGTCTCTGCCTCCTGATAATAAACCAAACCAAGTAGCCCTGATCTGTGCTCTTTAGATGATTTCAGGGGCCTGAGTGTAGCTAAAACAATCTGCTGACTTTGTAGCCTCCAACAGTCCTTCAGAACCACATCCTTTAGCTGTTGGAATAAACCAGCTCAGCTTCTTTGTTTCTAACTGGTTCAGCAACACATTTAGCAGCAGTAATGCAAACAGCTCCATCAGGAAAAAGAAACCTATTCAATCAATAAAAGAAAATATCAAAATGAGCTTTTCTGAAACACTGACTATCTAAATACGAGTAAAGCTGAATACTGATTTCTATTCACCTTAAGGATGAGAAGGTTATCACTATGTTGCCCCAAATTAGAGTGAATAATGTCTCTAAAGCTGGACTGAAACTGGCAGCCCTCAATTAGCTGAAGAACCATGAAGAAAGAAGAGAGGGACAAAGATCTCCACAGTCATTCCTGCCGACGGAGGAGCTTCCACCAGCTGCTTGGACTCAGTTTTTACACACAAACTAACTTGCAACTTGGTCGGGTTAGATTCACATCAGAAGTGAGGCACCTGCAAAGTATTTAGAGCAGATTCTTCCCCCACCTGATCAGATCAAGCAGGGCATCAGCTGAGGTCATGACGGGCCCTCCGCCCAGCCGGTTGCTCTCCATGTCCGTCCCCACGCCTGGTTTGATGATGATGACCAGTATAATGCCGACCACCACGGCTATAAAGGTGGTCCACAGGTAGTAGGTGACGGTGAGGACGCCCATCCGGCAGCACGCCTTCGATTCCATTGAGGACAACCCCGACATTAAACTGCAGGACGAATAAAGACCCACAACACAGGGAAACTGAAACACCAACCTCATTCAATCTTATTAATCTAATTTAATTCAATAATTTAGTCTAGTCTTTTCTCCTCAGCTGATTTGGTAAAAGCTTAACACATTTCCACAAAATCAGAACCAAATAGATTTCCTCACCTGGATGTGATGAGAGGAAGGATGAGCATCTTTAGCATCCTCATCAGCAGCTCTCCAGGAAAGGAGAAGTAAATCTTGGCCTTTGGAGGGGAACCAAAAGTGTTTTAAATCTCCCGTTTAAGGAGATCTTCCACAAAAGAAATGTACTCCTTAATCAATATCAACATAAGAAATGTGAAATCTGGACTTTGGTTTAGAGTAAATAAAGCGTATTTTAAGGAATAAAGTGAAGATCTTAAAGATCTTAATCTTAAAATGAGCCCTAATGGACAATTCACATGATGTCTGATCATTGGCCCCAGACTATTCCATTCCCTCCAAACAGTTGATGGAAAAAGGTTTGATGAAGGAAGGTTTGCCTTAAACTTGTTTCCCTGAACATTCAGCTGAGTGGCTGATGGCTAAGCTGTATTTAAACATCTCCCAGAAATAAACAGTAACAGCCAAAGTTCAGAGTGAGAGGGATCAGTTCTACCAGGAAAGACTATCTTTAACTAACATGCTCCACAAAGTTTGAAACTGGTTTTATTCTGAGCTGTTGTTTTGTTTCTGTTAAACATGTATGTAAGTTTTGATTTTATGCTGTTATTGAATCGATTCTGTTTTAGAAATTATTCACTTCAGCTCTTTTAAACCATATCCCACGACTTAAAATTGTCACTTATCTGTGAGTTAAAAGTCTGAAATTGAACCCTAACGCACAGTTATTACAAACATAACAAAAAACTTCAGGAAACCCATTGTTTCACGCCTCATGTGGTGCTTCATGCTCACATTTCTTTTAAATACAAAAGTTGAATTATATTTGTCTCAGAAGATCTGAGTCATAGAATCTCCAGCCACACATTCATAATTATCCTCTTTTTATAAAAAAAAAAAAGACAGCTGAACGTGGAAATCAAATCATATTAAAAAAGTTTTCTGATTAGAGGCTCAAAAGCCCCACAAAGATGTTTTTAAACCAATAAACTGTTTATCAAATTACTGACTGAGGAACTGACTGCAAACAGAATTAGATTCACAAAAAAGTATAAGTAAAACAGGGGAATATAATAACCACACAACAATCAGCAGTTACATATTTCTAAGTTGAAATGTGGCACTGAAATTACACAATGCAAAATTAAGTCCTGATAGAAACAAACAAACCAACTGTAGAGAAACTGTGGTGGGAAAAATAATGAACTGTACTTTGAATGAAGGTCATTTCAAATAGGTCAAATGTATTAACTTGCTCTTGAGAAAGAGTTCACTCAACAGTGAACTGAAATCATGATTTAGAAATTCATTTTCACTACACTAAAGTCTGGGTACATTTTCAAATCGTGATGAGAGCGTCTGTTTTACACCACAAAGTAAAAAC
The DNA here is from genome assembly GCA_013363375.1 of Menidia beryllina. Lineage (NCBI taxonomy): Eukaryota > Metazoa > Chordata > Actinopteri > Atheriniformes > Atherinopsidae > Menidia > Menidia beryllina. Next base: position 11,356,254 of record JABUIW010000023.1, on the reverse strand, counting down.
CTGATTTAAAAAAAATATATATAATAAAGATCTAATCCTTTTTGTAGAACTTTTCCAAATGTTTAAATGATTCCACCCCTAAATGTATGCTTTCCTACACTTTATCTTCAACTACAAACACGTTTAGCACAAAGCCAACTAAAACATTGGATTTTATGTTAGTTAAAGGACACAAACTTTAAAGTGAAACTTTACGCCAATTTTAGTGTTTTTTATAAAGATTCTGACACTTGACTGCTGCGGGAGAAAAGCTTTTAAATAAAAAATGAAAAACAGCTGGTTACTATGACAACACCCTCATCTTTCAGGGGTTTTCCATGATGGAAGTTTCTTTCACTGGTTGCTATGGTGACTTCCTCTTTTTTAGGGGGGCAGCCATGATGCAATGTGTCTTTCAGTGGTTGCTACGGTGAATCGCCTATTTCAGGGGCCAGCTTGTTTCACTGGTTGCTATGGTGACTCCCTCCTTTTTTCGGAGATCAGCCTTGATACCTGGTTTCTGTCACTGGTTGCAGCCGTGATTCCCTCCTTCCACATTGGAGTAAACAGTTTTTTTTTTAGGTCTTGTTTCAATACTAAAAACAGACTTGTGGTCAGAATATCTGATCAAGTTCAGCAAGAACCCCTTAGAAGCTAGGCTGTTAGCATTAGCTGCTGCTTTAGGGATCTAAGGTTTCAGATCCTGGATCTAAGAGTTTAGGTCCCCAATCTAAGCACTCAGATCCACAACCTAAAGGTTATTGGATCCTCAAATTACAGGGTTTTGGATCTGGAAGCTCAGAGAAAATGTGCTGGCGTACCTGTGTGGACAGTTGGGTTCCTCTCAGCATGAAGCCCAGAGTGCAGCCAGTGATGACGGAGATGACTGATAGCGTTAGCAGTCCGTTCCTCTTACAGAAATCCCTTACGCTCTTCAGGCTTCCCATCCGTATTTCCTGGAAGAAAGATTTGACCCGTTCCCCCATCGTCCTCTCTGAGTCCAGCGGAGCAAACGAGCTGTGCTCGGAGCGCGCCTCCTCCTCACTGCTTGGCAGCAGAAGCTCCTCCATGTCCTCTAGGGCTGTGGGGTCGGCAAGCCTCTGAGAGCTCCGGCCGAGCTAACCTTTTCACCACGGGCTTAGACGATCAGTGGTCAGAGCCAGGCTGCCTTACACCACTAAGAGGCTTAAGGAGGTGGGAGAAAACTGCTGCTGCCCTCTATGCTGAGGAGCCAGCGAGAGGAGGGCTCCGATCCTGTTTAGGGACAAAGTTTCAAACAAGGCTAACAAATATGTCTCAATTAATTTCATGAAGCCTCTTTTTTTTTTTTTAGGAGTGGATTCAAGATCTGTCTGTCCATCATTCAGAAAGGATCAGAGACTACTGGCCTGGATCCACTGAAAAGAAAAGATGAATAATCCCTCCCATTGTCCTACAGATCCAATTTAAACAGCTTCCTTGCTAAGTTGTCTGCTCTGTGTGCATACAAAACTGGTTCATTCCTGGAGTTAGGGGGCTTTTTCTGTCGGAATTATTAACAGCTCAGAGTCAAGTGGCTGAAAGAAGATGAGATATATTCCTCTGAAAATGCTCAGCTTCAAGGACTGGACTAAAAATGAGAGAAAAAGCTAAAAACTCAGAGAGCCTCAGAAAGCTTCAGAACTGCTACTCTGGAAAACCTTAGGGTTAAATGTTTTTTTTTAATGTTTTTGGTGTTGTCCTGTTATGTGCGGGTGCTGTGATTGTCATATGTCTCAACCTTAAATGAGCCATGTTTAAAAAGAGAACTTCATGTGAAGTGAGCAGAAAGCACAGATATAAACATCGGTTTTTGGATTTTTGTCTGACTTAAAAACTTAGCAGGGACTCCATTGTGGCTCAAACTCTAGTTTTAATAAGGCATTGTTGGAGCACACGTCTGTGCCTTGTACATTTATGGTAAAAGGAGCAGTAAAGCCGGAAGGGACATAAAACAGCGGGCTATTTAAATCACACAGTCAAAAGCTAACAGAGCTGCAGCCTCTGCTGGCTTCTGCTATCTGAGCGCAGCTGCAAAGAAGTCGTGCTCGTTCTGCATCTGCCTGCGGAAGACCCAGGCTGCCCGTTGGACCTGGTCAGGGGTTGTCAGGTGCCGGTCCAGCAGCGCTCTGTAATGCTTCTCAGGGTGACCGACCATGTTGTTTTTCTTCCAGGTGAAGTAGGCGTTTAACTCCTTCTCCTGGAGGTTCGTGGCGAGCCACAGCCAGAGCCTGGCGCAGGGCAGGAGAGCCACGGCAAAGAAGATGGGCTCCTCTTCCTCCATGATGGCCTTATAATCGCTCAGGTATTTCTCCATGGCTGGGATGGGCTGGATGTCCGACACGCCCTGTGGAGGAAACGAGCAGATATGTGACAGGCGAAAAGTCACTCCTCCTAACCAGGAACCCAGCCCCCCCAAACATCTGTAAAATTTGTTTTCAGTCTGTAAAGCTTAAATAAATTATGAGTTCCAACAATCCTTTTACTGCTAGGTGTCCCCGACACATCCCTGGAATTTTTCCAGGGACGGTGGCTCAAATCCAAGTTTAGAAGTTTATGATTGTGGCCTATTTAGAACAAAGCAGTTGATGGTTCCTTAAACTTTGGGTTTTACTCAATGTGTTGGAGTTATTTACCTATCGTAACCTTATTCTAACACCATGAGAATCATATGGATTTGTGATTTATTTCCTGATACATAATTCGAAATTAATTTATTTATTCTTTTAGAAAATTAAAAAATTGAAAAAATTCTTTAAGATTTTCACTCATTATCTATCTATTTACTATTTCTTCATCTATTTACATTTTTGTTTTTTTATTTACATATTCATTTTAGTTGTTGTCTTATTTGTTGTATAGTTCTATCTATTAATTATTCATCTATTCTACATTTACTGTAATATATTCATTTATTTGTATTCATGTATTTTCATTTGTTCGATATTTATCCCTTTTTTTAAATTCTGCATTTAGTCTTTATAAGTTTATTTCTTTTTCATTATTTTTGTTCAAACATAGCATGACTGTAAATACATTTATTCTGAAGCATTTTTATTTTTATTTTTTATTTTTTTTAAGATTTTTTTTTTGGCTCTAGTGGCCTTTAATGACAGTAGCTTGACAGGAAGGGGGGCAGAGATAGAGAGGGGGAGACCTGCGGGAAAGGGCCATGGGCCGGATTCGAACCCACGGCCACCCGCTTACGAGCAAAGGCTCTGTATATGGGCCGCCCGCTCTAACCATTAGGCTACGCTGCGGCCCTATTCTGAGGCATTTTAATCTCTAAAAATAAAAACTTTATTTTATTCTTTCTGTTCAATGGTGGTGTGCCGTAAAGCCACTGATGAGCCACGCCTTTTGTTCTGCAGGTCACATAGTGTGCATGACCTCGGCTGCTGTTCACTTTGAGTGAAACTGACACTGAGCAGCTCCTCATCTCAGCTGTGATCTGAATGGGGGGGGGGCTGTTGGTTCTTACTCTGAGGTTGAACTGATTCAGGGTTTGGTTGGCATACTCCTTGTAGCTCTTGTATCTGTTGTCCATGAACAGACGGATGTCCTCTGGGAGGCCCCCCCGCTCACACATGACTCCCAGCATGTCTGTGACCTTCACCAGGTAGTTAATGTCCTGGATCATGAAGCAGGTGTAGCAGTCCGCCTGCAGGTCTCCGGCCTGCATGTGCTGAACAAACGGGACTTGGAGCGTCTGCTCGGCCACGTCCTGGTTCTTCATCCACAATAGGTCGTAGACGTCCATGTTTCAGGGGTTTCTGATTTAGCTGTGCAGCCTGTAAAAAAAGCCAAAGAGGGTCATTTCCTCAGCTGAAACCTGAATTTACCTGTAAGTCTTTTAGGAGAGAGGGGTGGATGAAAACCATCCAGCTGTGAGGGACTAAAAGACCCAGCTCAGGCCTCACAGAGGAGCAGAGGAACTAGGACATTTTCTGTTGACACGTCTGATCTCTGGGATTTTTTCCCCGTTTCGTTTTGTAGATGTGTGACTCTCGCTATTTCCTTGTTTCTGTTAGTCATTCTGCAGGTTTCAGTCTACTCTTTTTAGCCCAGATTAGGTTGACATTAAGACTATTATTCAAACAGATCTCCAGCCTTCATCCAGGACGAGAGGCCACAACAAACTCCACAAAAGTGACCAGAAGACTTAACAAATGTGTAAGAAGACTTAACAAAATCAGATTTTTTAAAATCCCTTGTTTTGCCTTTAAATATAAAATTTTAACCTGTTTAAATGTAGTCCCTTTAATCAGCTGTAATGTAGGAGAGAGGAGAAAATACATTTTGGAGGGTGGAATCAAACTAATTTTAATAGCTCATCAGTTCCCTTTCGGCTAAAAAAGAAATGTGAAAGAATAAATCGGGAAAAAATTAGTCACTGAGCTGTGAGTAATGGAAGCAACTGACCTTCAGACGATGAGTCTCAGGAAGAGCAAAGCGAGCAGCTCCAGGAAGTACAGAACGCAAAGTGGGAGGTAAAACATGTTGTTGGGCCCGTTCTTCTTCTCAATGTCTCTCTCATTGTTGCTCAACATTTACAGGAAATCTTCAATGTGACAAAAGATCTTGCTTATGAAAAAGTGGATGGGGAAGTTCCTCAACTCAGTTGACGTTCCTGTAAAAAGCACTGAACCCTGACTCACCTCAAACAGGAAGCAATCCGGAGATTATTCAGCAGGATCTCCGCTTTAATGGCAGGGGGGCTCCACACCCTAATCCAGAACCAGTTAAAACAGCCTTTCTCTGGTATAAAAACGTGGTTCTGCTCATTTAAACTCCTGAAACCTACTCCGGCTGTGGGGAAACTTTCTGTCAGCAGCTACCTGCTGTATGTTTTATCAGAGCAGCCACAGACCAGATCTAATTCCACTGTCTGCCACATAAGTGACGGAGATGAAGTTGGTCACTGCTGATGATGGAGTCTTGAAACCTGAGAAATAACTGTACTAATTTTAAAAGTACCCCTTAACACTAATGCAGAAGGTTTGTTAAAGTATGGAAACTTTTGATAAAGTTCTGACATTAAAATGGACACTTTGAGGTCACGAGCTTGTGGTTCAATTCCTTTGCGGTCCATGGGTCCCAATTGGAGCCCAAATGTTTTCCTCTGATAATTCTTAGGGTGAACTTTCACAGAATTCCTCTGAATTTTCAGGAATTGTGTCCCTCTTTATCCATCCTTTATAGTTCAAATAAATTAACATTCCTCATAAATGTGTTGGTGTTTTGTGAATATTCACAAACGACCCCTCATGAAGCAAAATGCTCACGGTATTGCTATTTCTCTTTTATAAACTAAAGTTGTAGTATTTCAGAATTGAGGATCAGAATGGCTTGTTCAATAAAGTGGAATTTCAAGTACCAGGGTTGTGTTTAGCTGTTATATGAGAGCTTTCCTCATGGGGTGGGGTTCTGGGAAACGATCATCTTCAGCTGGACACAAAAACAGCACCAAATCCAGTCTGAGAGGTCAGAGGTCAGAGAATCCTTCTAACAGGAAGCAGCAAAATTCCGCCTTTAATCTGCAGATTGGCTCCAAATGATTAATTTACAGGCTGCGGGATTAAAGCAGCAGCCGGTGGAGGACAGTGGCATGACGCTAGGATTTGTCACAACTTTCTGTTAAGTGTGACAACAAACAATCAGACTCTGGTGCATCCGTCCTAATCCAATCAGGACCCCGGGACCGGAGCTCAGACTGAGGGCCCGGAAGGTCCAGACACTCAGGAGGATGATCTAGCCCACCAATGAGCAGCCAGCCTGAGCGCAGGGGGCGGGCCATGGTCCAGGTATATGGAGCACCACATTTAGCAATATTCTGCTTTGAAATGGAAGAGTTCAGGTACGATGTTCAGAGCCTGAGTAAAGGCAGGCGGACTTCTTCTGTTTTCTGGATCTGGAGGACATTTGAGTGATTCTCAGCTGTAGTCTAACAGAAATGTCTTTTCCCCTCACCTTGCCCAGCTTTAAATAAAGCTGAGTCTGATAACATCCAGAAGCTACTTTCAGCTTTATGGAACATGAATGTGAACAAAGCCCTAGAAATCTGCAGGTCAGAGTCAGCTCTGCGTCTTCTATTCTCAATGAACAGATTCTCTTTGGTTCTGATTCTTTCTGTCCTATTCAAAACACTCTGATCAATATTGGTGCTGAAATCAATCTGAATGTCTTATTTCCAATAAAAACACCCAGAAAGAGTTCAGGGTCTGTTTTATTCCATTTAACAAAAGTAAAATTGCTTCTATAGACACAGGCTTTCAGAAATATAAATCTGATTCACAAGTCACTGAGGAAACGAGGAAGTACAAACAACAAGCTGGAGCTGAAACCTCTTCAGGCTCAGAACTCAAAATAAATTATTCAGAAAACATTCAAACAGGGTACGGGGAGTGGCTACTGGTTCTGGTGGCAGATTGCCCACCCAGCACAACCTACTTTTAGTCCAGTGAGTCAGGCGGATACTGTGGGTTCCCGAAACCAGACCCGGTTCCTGCCGTCCCAGAACAGAGTCTCCTTTTAAGTGTTTCTTCAGAGGGTGATGTGGTGCTGAACTCGGCCTGATTGAAGACGAGCTGACCTAGATTTCCCTCTTAAACTTCCACAAACCTTTTCTTTGGTACTGGGCAGGATTCTTTTGGGTTAGATTTTTTCTCCTTCGGACCCCTGGATGATACAGAGTCTCTGCTGCTTCTCTTTGGTTCTGATGAATGCAGAAAAGCAAACCTTGGCAGTAACTTTCTTCATTTACAAATCATTTAATTAAAAAATGTCTCTTTTCTTTTAGGCTTGGAGCCCCTTGATGACTTTGAGCTGCACTGAAGTGACAGGAACAGATGCAGGGTCCAGTCCGGGACCCTCCTTCCTGCCTGTCACCACTTGATGAAGACGAGCACGGCAAGCGCAGTGTAGCCCAGGATGAGGAAGAGCACTTTGAGCAGCCGGTCCTGTTTGTCCTCCAGCTCTCGGGACAGGATCTCAAAGAAGGTGACGAACAGGAAAGTCCCGGCAGCAAGTCCCTGCAGAAGCACGGACGCCACACCACCGGCCAGTGTCTGCGCTGACTGGATGCCCGCCCCTACCAGCGCCCCCAGTGGGATCATCAGACTGACAGTGATGCCCAGCTTGGCGGCGTCCCTCATGCCGAGCGAGGCCTTGGCCACACTCACCCCCAGGGCAATGGCGGCAAGTGTTTCGTGCACTGCCACGCCCAGGAACAGGCCACCCAGCTTGGCGCCGTCCTCCTGCAGGCCGAGCGCAAGCCCCTCAAACACCGAGTGCGCCGACAGGGCGAGGACCAGGCCGGCCAGCCGCAGAGGCCCCGCCCCCGCCAGATCCGCCGGGCTGAAGTGACTGTGATGGTGGCCGTGCCGCCTCCCCCCGCCCACGGGGCCCCGCGCTGAGGAGATGAAGGGCGTGTCATACTCAGAGTCGCTGCCAGCCTCAGAGCCACCGGCATTGAAGGTCTCCAGGTCGATGAAGGAAGGCGTCTCCTTCCTGAAGGTCAGCACGGCCTGCTCCACGAAGACGGTGAGGAAGAAGCCCACCATCATCATCGTCTCTGCCAGTGGATAGTCACTGCTGATGTGCAGCTCCGCCATCACGCCGCCCGCCTAAAGACACCAAGGAAACACCACGCCAGCAATCAGCAAATAAGTGTGTGCAAACCAACATGCAAACAGATCTCTGTAACTGAGCTGTAAGTGAATGTGTTTCCCCCATCATCCTTTAACTCCAAACCTCCTCTAGCTTCCCTAGTTGGAGTCCAAAAACACGTTTTATCATTAAGGGTTTCCACGTGTACGTTCATTCTGCTGTGTTCGTACCTTGTCTCGGACGGCCGGCAGTAGAGCATTGAAGCATGTGGCAAGGAACACACCTCCTCCGAAGGAGTTGCACAGAGAAAGGGCCCGCCTGTACCTACTCGCCTTCTCGTAGTCGACCATCAAGAGGCGCACCGGCACCAGAACCCCGGCCAGCATGAGGCTGAACAGCCCCAGCAGGCCGAGCAGCTTTGCCAGCAGGATCTGCATCCTGATGCTACAACCAATAAGGAGTCATCACACAAGACGCTGCAACACACAGACCACCAGAGGAGACCAGGCCACATTTACATTAAAAACTATTTAACAAGGAAAATTACATCATGAAGAAGCTTTCAGCCTCAAACAGAAAAGGGATTTTGCCCTCGGCTGACAATAAAACAGCTATTCGACTTTATTTATAAAGCTCTTTTTATTCAGTTTTTGTTACAGAAATAACATAACCATAAAAAAGTAAAAAGGTGGAAAAAACCTGCAGCTAACGTAGAAAAACACAAAATAAACACAGTAAAACTCACTGAAAAACTATCCGATAAATAAAATAAAGCAGCCTAATTACAACATTTAGCATAATATACAGCAAAAAATAAAATTGTAAGAATTAAAGTGTTTAAAAAAAAACAATTTGGATGAACGTTACTTAAATGGTAACAAACTCAAACTGGTTGAAGGAAAAACTGATGAACTTGGTTTCAGGAATAACATGAATTTATCATACTGACAGAGATCAGAGCTTATAGAAAGCATTCAAACCCGATTTTGCTTTCTAAACAAACTTTAAAACAAAAAACAAAATGCGTTAAACGTTCGATCGATAGTAAAGAAAAAGTCTCCACAATTTTAATTCAACTACACTGTACTTCCGGTCAGGATTTCAAATATATAGTCCATTTAGGAGAATAACCAAATGTATACTTTGCTATGTTCAAGTAAATACATTTAATTCAGAATTAAAGCTAAGTTTTACCGTTTTTAATTACGTTACCTTTTAAAGGTTATTTTAAAAATACAGTTGAATTAAACGCGAAATAAGACAACTTCCGGTGACCGTCACACTAACTTTGGCTAACTTCCCCTTATGTTCGCTAGCCTTGCTAGATGAGGCTAACAGTCACAAACGCGACGCCCTTCATCACAGTGGTGACTCCATTCTTTGTTAGTTAACACAAATAGTGACCTAACATCATAAAGAACACATTACGAAATAAATATATCAGAAACTGCACAGTTTACCTGTCCGTACACTACCCTTCCTCCTCTCTCAGCAGGTGCACCAACATACAAAAGACTTCCGGTAACGTCAGATAATCTACGAGTTCTGAGTGGTGTATTTTTTGGATGACGTGAACAAATTCACTTGTTTACAGAAAAATTTAAAAATTGCAATACGTAAAATAATTAATAATTTTGACAAATCATCCGATGAAAAAATAACTATTCATTCTGCTTGTAGCATATTTTAATTCGTTATGTGAATATAGCTGTAAATACATTGCATTTTGTTTGAGATACTTCATCCTATTTATTTATTAAAAATGTAAGTTAGACTGATAGCTGACATAAAATAATACTGGTATATTCCAGTCCATAAAATGTTAAAAACTGCCAGCTCATCTATGCTTCCTTCCCTCTCTCATTTTTAGTGGGGAGCAGCTGCTCTCTGTAGATTTGTTTTTCCATGGGCCTCAGGCTTGAACAGTAATATTTTCCTCTGAGATGTTGCATAATGGATTTGATCAGTGATTATTCATACCCATTCTGTGGGTTAATTTACAGTGGACCAAAACAGGAACGTCTCTACTTTAATAAAAAGGGGGCGCATCCCTGAATCCAATCACATAACCAGTGAAAACAGAATTTCTCTGTTATAAAAACATGATTCTACTCCTCCACTCCACTTGGGGTATGGGGTAACCTTCTGTGTGCACTTTAATCAGTGTGATGGTTATGTTGAAGAAAAAGAAACAACAATAAATTTGTTATTTTTATACATGTCCAAAAACAGCCAAAGCTCTGAGTTCTTTCTGACCTCAGAGATATCTGCTCATTTGTCCAGAGGACAGCACAAGGGGAAAAGTCCTTACCCATACATGGACTGCCCTAATGACACCTCCAGTAAACATGTTTATAAGCTGCATTTTGAATTACTTCCTGTTTTTTTTATGGTGAAAAAAACCCTTACATTTTATACCTGAAAATTTTCACGTGATCAAATGAAGAAAATAAAAAAAATGAAATGCAGAAAACGTGAGAAAAGCAGAAAACAATCAGACATCAGAGAGAAAGGGAATAAAAGGTTGAGATGCTGCTTTTAATCAAACTGTGTTCAAACCGCCTCCTGCTGTTGCCTTGCAGCTCCATGAGGCCAATGAGTTTTTAGTTCATTTACTCTAAAGGGCCGACACTCTCTCATGCCTCAGAAACACGGTGCTGCACCAACAAAAAGCATTTAAAGTTATACAGTGTGGTTTTTAGAGGAAACTCAAGACTGATTTTTGGGTCATCACCCTCCATAAAAACCACACAGAGCCACAGCAGGTGGCGTTTGGGGAGGCGTGGCTCCTGAACGAGGCCTCGCCGTCTGTCATGCAGGCCTGAATCAGTGATGGAAAAAACAAAAGCTTCTGTGTAGTCCTTCGAGTTATACATCCACATGAGAAAGGAAAAAGGTCACCAGACACATCCCCCTCCTCCAAACCTGTCTGACCTGAAAGAGTCCGAAAAAGAATGTCAAACAAGGCCCGCAGAGGATGACAACCTCCAATCAGGATGCTTTTTTCTCTGCTTTAACATCTAGAACATCTGAGAACCTGTGTGTACCTGGGTGGGCATCAAGGCTGCTCCTCATTGCTGGCGCTGGGCGTTCGGTTGCGGATTTGACTCCTCAGCTGTTCGATGAGTTCGGGGTTCTGTTGCTGCATCTGCTGAGCAAACTGCTGACCTCTGAGACACAGAAACAGCAATTATCACCAGCGTCCATCTGCAGCCGGAGCACTGTACATGAGTGGGTACGCACGCCTGGATCAGTCCTGACAGGTCTCCAGCTGCCGGGGCAGCGGGGGCAGTGCCTCCTCCTGCAGCACTGGCTCCTCCTAATCCTCCTCCTAATCCTCCTACTCCTCCTAATCCCACTCCTCCTCCTCCAACTCCTGCTCCTGCTCCTGCTCCTGCTCCCATCCCACCGTACGCTCCGGACATCATCCCAGACATCCTGACAGACAAACATAGGAGTTAGCCTGGAGAAGCAACAAAGAAAAAACATGGTGGGTGAAGAGAGAGGGACTTACAGCTGCTGGACTTGAGGGTTGTTCATCAGTGAAGATGCCTGCGGACAGAAAGTGGCAGATGTTTCACAGCTGGATAACCACCTAATTCATGAAGAACCTCTGCAGCCCCACACAGAAGCTTGCTGTTTGACGGTTTATAGTTAGAACTGTGTTTGGTGGGTAGAGAAATGTTTTTATGAGCATTATGCGCTGGAAGTCAGGCTTTCTGTGAATGCTGAACGTGTCTGTAAAGTTTGGAAACTGTTGTTTTCATTCCTCTTTATGGTCTTGGCTTGGGTACTGAGATATTAAGACATTAGGGATCAACTGGCCAATGAGGCCTGTGGTGTCTGAAATGCTTCGTTCCTTCACAGGAACACTCATACCAGCCTGACGGCATTCTGGGCTTAAACAGTGACCTCTCACCATGTTCATGAAGCCGGGGTTACTCAGCAAACCGGCCAGGTCAACTCCCCCCATGCCTGCAGTCTGAAAGAGAGAGGACAGGATTCATTCAGACACGGCCGGCCAATCACAGCTCAGGAAGTGGCGGTCTGTGGCTGTCTTACTGGGCTGGATGTCTCCATCTTCTCCTCTGCGATCTTCAGGTTGGTTTTGTAGGTGTCGTTGTCCGGGTCGAGCTCCAGGGCCTTCTTATAGTAGCTGACAGCTTCTGTGTGTTTGTTGAGGCTGGCCAGAGCCAGGCTGCAAAACAACAGGAACAGCTGAATCACTTCAAAAACAAATCTCTAAGACCCCCATCCAACCAACCAGCATTTAACATGACAACAGCATGGTTTAAAACCTGTAAGTGATGTCAGACATACAGATATTTTTTCTTCACATTTTTTTTTAACTCAGAAAGCCTGGTCACATGACTGCTTTGTCTTCCCCCATTGGCTGCCAGTCTGCTTTTTGGGTTTTAACATGCAGCTTCTCACCCCATGCGTCCGTAGGCTTTGCTGTAGTTGGGATCGATGCCGATGGCCAGCTCGCAGTCCTGCACGGCTCCGGCGTAGTTCCCCAGCTTACTATAGGCTGCAGCCCTGAAAGCAGAGAAAGTTTGATCCAGATCGCCAGGGCTCAAACTCATTAGTTCAGATTTTTACTGATGAAGTAAATAGAGTCTGAGCTCATCTGACCCAGAGTTCCTGATGGATCAGGAGGTCCCCCTCCGGCTTAAACCACTTTCCGGGGCGTGTCTGGACTGACCTGTTACAGTAGTAGACTGCGTTCTGAGGGTTCAGGGCGATGGCCTTTGAGTAAAACTCCACAGCAGCTGCAAAGTTCTCCACCTTCATCTGGTCATTTCCTGAAGGACAGAACAACTCAGTCAGGGTTTGGTTCTCCTCATGCCGGCTTTTCTGAGGACCGGACCCACAGAGTGAGAACACCCCTTCTTACTCACCGTCGCCTTTCAGCCGCTCTGCCTCGGCTCTCTGTTCCTCTGTGGGGGAGTTGGAGGGGGAGTTGTTGTTGGCCTGCGACTGAGCTGGAAACTTTGACGCAAAACACAGATTCACAAAGAAATGTCAGAGTAGGGGAGGAGTTTTTATGCTCTTCTGTTTCAGACCTGACGAGTCTGCTTCTAAATTCAGACAAACTAAAACGTTCTTCCCTGAGCACCTCAGTAAGGAACCGTCTGGTTCTACAGTTCCTCTCATGGATTTTGGTCCCAAAGAGAGCAACCTCAGTTATTCTCCCAGAATCTGTCCTCGGACACACTTTAAACAGGTTTCTGCCTTCTTCCTCTTCCTAATACCTCCAAAATGAGGATATTCCTGTCCTGAGTGATCCAAAACCTCCCACCCTCATCTACCTTGGCTGTGGCAGAAGCAAAGATCTCCGGTAACGTCACGGGGACAGCTAGACTCTGGTCGTCCGTGGAAACTTCAAATGCCGTCTCCAAACACTGAACAGCCACTGCAGAGAGGAAAAAACAGGCTTCAGATGTATTCTGATGACTTTCTGCATTCACAAAGTTCTCCAATACTGAGGCTTCGAACTGTCTGATCAGAGGAGGCACCCACAATTTTGGTGGCGCTGGGACAGCTCTGTAGAACACAAAATGCTATTCCGAGATCCTCCTCACCTTCCAGACTCTCTTGAGCATCTGAGGACAGATCTCCTGAGCGGAGCTGGTCGTGGAGGAACTGGATGATGGAGAAGGCGAGGCGCTTGTTGTCTGTCATGGTGACGGAGGCTCAGACCTCTCTGTGCTCTCTGATGGAGACGCGCCTGCAACAGGTTGAACAGATAGTGTTAAATAAACTTAGAAAATCGTCTAATCAGCCCAGACCATCAATGTCAGGGGTTATGCTTAAAGCTGCATCTGGCTGATATTCTAACTCCAAAAGCAGCTCAAAAGCAGAAAAGCCCTGAATCTGACCAATATCCACATTTTTCTGATTTTCAAATTCATCTCCAGATCCCTTCTTCATTTGTCTGGTAAAACTTTCTAACCCAAATGTGTGGACTCAGGCTCTGAAACATTCTCATTAAACTACATTTGTGGTTCTATTTATAGGGTGCTTTTATCACTTTTTTGGCTAGTCATTTTTTGGGCATTGGAGAGGATGGAAAAGGTATATTATGTACATTTGAACCGATTTGAGTCAAACTTGGGATCACACAGGACAACAGACATGCAATGGCAGCACAATGGCTGCAGTGTAGATGCTGAAGAGAAGGTGGTGGATTATAAATGCTTAAAATAACTAATCAGACTCAAATCAAACCATTTTCAGGGTAATAAGCTCTTTAAAACACAGGACGAAGCACAGAGCTTGGTCCATTTCTGGAACTTTTAAGCAGTGGACACCCCAGATTTCGCTTTAGCAGCAGAATGTTCCAGCATAACTGGGCCAGTGCTGATCCACTTCAGAACAGTACAGAAACAATAAGCAAATGGCGAACAACAGATAGTTTCCAATCCTTTAAAAGCCATTGGTTTTCTTTATGAAGGGCTCACCTTCAACTGGCAACGGGGACTAGCATTTAGCTTAGCCCGCTGATGAGCTACAAAAAGCTACAATCAAACATAATTATTATTACTGTTTACTTCTAAGCCAGAAGTTAATCAAACGTTATCGAAGCACACGAAGGTTGTGATCAACCATAAAATGATCTTTGAGTAAATTCAATGAAACTAGGAACTATTTAAAGGGCCAAACCAGTTTAATAATATGTATTCACAATCATTCATGTAAAATGTGTAAGAAACGCCGGCCGAATTTAAGAGGGGATCGAGAAACTTAATAATATGAACTAGACATTGCTCTAACAACTAAGCGGGCTACGTTGGAGTCTGTCTGTTTTTAACCATCGGACTTTAGTGGAGATTCCGGCGTGACGTGTTCTCCATAGCTGCCAGCACACGATGCTATCGCCCAGAGAGCTAACCAGCAGCGGCGCCCCCGTGGACATAAACCGGGCCTAAGGCCGTGCCTGAGCTAGTTCCACAGCCGCACGCTGGCCCTACCTGCTGTCTCCGGGATTCAGGTGCGGATTAGACGGGTAACGACGCTGAATGGCAACTAGCTCCGCTGAGTAACCGTCAGTCACTTTGTCGCAGGTTTATGTCGTCATAGGTAAGCGCGATGGTGGAGTACGGCGAGTCGCAAGAGGGATTCCTGGAAGATTGGAGAATATTCGCGATAAATAAAAGCAATCTTGTTCTGTGAGGGATTCAGACTTCGTATATAAAGTGGCCACGCACATATATTTAATTTACACTGTCTGTATATCTAATAAACGTTGTTTAAAATACATTTAAAAGGGCCTTTCAAGTCTGGGCATAAACATAAATGCTGTTTATTAGCTATTTTGTGCCTTTAATAACCATCACCTTATAAAAATAATCTTTTCTTATCTGGATGGAATAGTAAATCTGTTCACCACTGTCACATACATGTCACATAGTGGAGCTGCTAACCAGGTGAGGAAATTTGGTCTGGACCGGGTGCAACTTGCACAGATGGAAAGGGAGCAGGGAGAAGTCAATACCAGTCAAAAAGAAGAGCAGTTCCTCCTGAAGCAGGAGCCTGATGCCTTTATTGTGATTGTTGATTATCAGAAAAGTGACCAAAGTGAATCAGAACCAAACAGTGACTTCCTCAGAACTATGTTGTATCTTAGAGGCAACATCAGGAGGCTGGGGTAATCCTGAAAATTTTACCTGAAAGAAGTCAACCTCTCTAAAATCATTCCTCATCATTTCATTTGTTCGTTTCATTTATGTAAATTTACTTTTGATGTCACAGGGTCAGACAGGGTCTCTGTCTGATAACCTGCAGATTATCACTAACCTAACTAATTGTTCATAATTCTAACCAACTCCAACAATCAATGCACATGACCAGGCAAACAACAACCACGGAGAATGACCTGCATTACCACAACTGTACCAAAAGCTGTAGCTTTTACAACTGATGCGACTACAAATCCTACCAAAACGCGGGTTATGCTGTCAAAATGTCGAGTTTGTGAAGTGTGTACCACAAATAATACAAGATTTCGTCATAAAGCTGATAAAGAAATAAAATAAAAAGGTTGAAACGGAACTTAAAGTAAACTCGCTGTTTCCATCGGATCATTACACAGTATACTCCGGAGGAAGTGTCTTGACCCGTGATTCGCTTTTTAACGGTATATTTTTTGAGCATCCAAGTCTTCGCAATGTCTTCTGTTCAGCATCTGAGAGAGTTTATCAGCCAGCGACTAACTGCTGCCGCCGAGGAAATATTCTCAGAGTTAGAAAAAACCATCGTCCAGTACGAGGACGAGATCGATCGTCAGCGCAGACTGTTGGAAGTCAGCTGGACACCCCAAATAACCCTGAGCACATCTGGTACGGCGCAAATAACCATTAATTCACCAGAGAAACGATCAGTCTGGATAAGCCCTCATTTCTATCCTCCCTTAACCCACTGAAGTTATCCCGAGCAGCAGTTCTCAAGCTCTTTCTGCTTTTTCTCTCATTTTCAGTCATTGTCACTTAGCATTTTCAGAGGAATGTGTTTTTCTTTGTTGAGATGCTTAGCTCTGAGATCTGAATCATTCAGACTGAAAAATTCCCCTAACTCAAAGGATGAGCCAGTGTTGTTTTCACAGAACAAACAACTTAAAAACAAGAAGTTTGAATCAGATGTTTAGGCTCTTTATTACCAGCAGCCTGTCACAAAGACACATGCTCCTGGAGTCCACAGTCATGCTATTACTGCAACATCAACAGATTCATATAATTGTATAAATATTTTTTTACATGTACTTGGTTTTTAGTCACTGTGCTAGTCTGTGTTTATTTTCATTCTGTCCAGATCTTCCCCAGCATTTCTTCTATAATGATGAGAGGTTTACTGCTGAGCAGCAGCTCTGTAACCAGGAAAGGAACTCCACTGTTGAGCAGGAGGGATCAGAATGTCCACAGATTAAGGAGGAAGAAGAGGAACTGTGCAGCATTCAGGGAAAAGAGGAAGAGCAAGTGGTTGTAAAGCTGGAGATGGATTCTGTTCTGGTGACTCCTGCTTATCAGGAGACCGACCACAGTGAAGCAGGACCAAATAGAAACCACCTTGTCTCTCAAAACTCTCATGAGGCTGAGAGGCCAGGTCCAGAAAAACATTCTGGATCAACGACCAACAAAAAGCTCAGGCCAAAGCTAAGACCCCTTAGTAACAGTGCGTCAGAGAGGCAGTGTGGTACAAACTCAACGCAAAAGTCCATCAAATGTGATGTTTGTGGAAAAGCCTTTAAGTTTCAGTCCCAAATTAGGACTCACTATAGGGTACACACAGGTGAGAAACCATTTTCTTGCAAAATATGCGGAAATACTTTCACCCTACGCAGTAGTTTGAATGTCCACATGAGAACTCACACAGGAGAGTTTTATCTGTGCAAAATATGTGGGAAAAAATGTATTAAGGCATCCCAACTGAAGAAGCACAGGAGAACTCACACAGGTGAAAAGCCTTTTCCCTGTAAAGTATGCGGTAAGAGCTTCTCTGGCAGTGATCATTTGAATGTCCACATGAGGATTCACACGGGGGAGAAACCGTATTCATGTAAAACGTGTGAGAAAAGTTTTGCTCAGGCCAGCTGTTTGACGATCCACATGAGAACTCACACAGGTGAGAAGCCGTTCTCATGCACGACCTGTGGAAAATGTTTCAGTCAGAGTAATCATTTGATTTCCCACATGCAAACTCACTCCAAGGAGAGGCTTTACACCTGTGAAATATGCGGGAAGAGTTTGAGACACAGTCACACTTTGTTGTACCACATGACCCTCCATATGGGCGTGCAGCCATACGCTTGTGAAATGTGTGGGGAAAGTTTCAAGCACAGGAAGAATTTAGATTCTCACATAAAAACTCATTCAGCTGAGACATCTGAGTCCTGAGCATGTGTAAAAATAATTAATTCAAGCTTTGGTGTCTTTGACTATGAAAACTTAATTTGTATATATATTTTATTTAAGTCTCACTTCTGGGCTGAATCATTGTCGATAGAAACAAAAAAAATTGTAAGGTTTTGATCTTACTACCTATTGAGTTCTGAAAAATAGGAGAGAAAAGACACTGGAAAGACTGCAACTTTAGATCTTTTATGGTAAATGTACAGAATTTTATATTTGTGTATGTGCTGAAAGCTGCTGTTTAAACTGATTCATCAACCATCAACATGTTAATGTCAATAAATCCCTAAAAAAAAGAATCATTTTGGTTAATACAGAATCAAAATGCTGATGATGCAGCTTGACTCAACGTCAATATTTGTAAAAGGTTTGCAAATAAAATGTATTTTCTGGAGAAAATTGTTAATTTTCTCCTGAATCCAGTCCAGGCCCCAGAGCTCTCAGCTATCTTTGGACTACCTTCTTTGGTAGTCTGTTTTGGGTAACAGGGTAACACAAAAATAAATAGCAATGTGTTCATGCTATTGCTTAAATTTTGCTACTATGTAGTTCTGTCAAAACTAACACAGATAAGCATCAATAGAAGGAATTAAAAGGAAAATCACAATGATGATTTCTATGGCTCATCGCAGAGGCAGTTTTGTTTCATACAAACTGAATGTCAGAGATTCAGCAACAATGTCTTCAATTAAGCATCTGAGAGAGTTTACCTGCCAGCTGCTAACTGCTGCTGCTGAAGAAATATTCACAAGTTTGAAAAAAACATTACCCAGTACGAGAAAGACCAATGTAGACTGAAGTCCAATTTAATTTTGACATAAGATAAAAGCCTTTAGGATGTTTCTAATAAAGCTACGTTTAAAAACATGTGGAAAGGCTTTAGGTGTTGTGGTAAATGTTTCACTCAGATGCAGAACTTCACTGCTCACCTCAGAGCGCACTCAGAGGAGAGACTTTACCCTTGTACATAGTGTGAGAAAAGCTTTAAAGACGTCCCAACTGTGAGAAACCACATTCAAATCCACACAACAAAGATGGTGGCGTTTGTTCTTCTTTTTTTTGTGGAGTTTGTTCTAACTCAGAGGATAATATTAGTTCCACACTTCTGTGTAGCCTTGTGTGTACCTTGTGTGTACCTTGCGTGTCAAAATGTCAATTGTTATATATTAAAGCAATGCTCCTGTTCTT
This sequence comes from Menidia beryllina, assembly GCA_013363375.1. Lineage (NCBI taxonomy): Eukaryota > Metazoa > Chordata > Actinopteri > Atheriniformes > Atherinopsidae > Menidia > Menidia beryllina. Next base: position 11,337,553 of record JABUIW010000023.1, on the reverse strand, counting down.
TATTCAGAGCACATTTAGTTTTTCTTCCAATTAGCGTTTGTTATGGAAAAATTCTTTAAATGAGTGAGACAAATTTCTTAATAATTAGAGAAGATCGCTTTTGTCCAATAAAGGTATTTTATTCGAAGGCAACAGCGTTCGAAGACGCACTCACAGAATTTTTCCATTACACATTTCATCAATGTCTATACTTCAAAGTCTAGTTTTCGTTCTTTAAAGTCTGTGTTCTGCAGTGTATTTTGTGTTTTCTGAATTCTGACAGCAAAATTTACAAGAATAGCCAGATTTTAACTGAGGTTTAAAATAGATTCTACAACAGCCACAGTGAAAGAAGCCTCATAGAGAATCGTATACTAACCTAGACTGTCCAGTCGTCCTATATCCCTGAATCCTTTTTGTCCACTCGTCCTCAGGCGATGACCGCTTCCCTTTTGCTCTTCGTAACCATGTTTCTCCTCTTAAGGTGTCACTGGTGATTTATGGTGGCTTCACTTGATAGAAATCCTTTTTCTTTTTTTTAAGATTTTTTTTTTTGGCTCTAGTGGCCTTTAATGACAGTAACTTGACAGGAATGGGGGCAGAGATAGCGGGAAAGGGCCATGAGCCGGATTCGAACCCAGGCCGCCCACTTGCGAGCAAAGGCTCTGTATATGGGCCGCCCGCTCTAACCATTAGGCTACGGCTGCGGCCCAGAAATCCTTTTTCTTTAGCTGGTTTCCTTCAGCTGCTTCACAAACTTGAACTCCTGTCAGTTTTGTAGTTTATTTTTTTGTCGTCAGACATTTAACTTTGTCTTTGTCAGACAACCAACTTTGTCTGTCTGAAAGGTCAATTTTAACTTTGACCTTTCCCTCCTGTCCTGACCAATAATTCTCTCTTTTACAACTTTTTCTATCAGTTCCTCATATTTTCCACCCTTATTTATCAGAAGAGCCAAATAAACTACACAGGAAATGAAGATCTTCTCCTTTCACAGAATCATTATTTTCAACCCTGATTCATCTTATCATGACTTGCTGAGGAGGACGCATTAAGGAGGCTTTCAGCATTATGTTCACTGGAGCAACAGTTTCTCTGTCAACATTGAAAAAATGCGGACATTTCCATGATGTGGAGTTAATTGTCTCATAACGCAGGATATTTACTCTCACAGATTAACTTTTCGGTGGGTACACGGCCTCCACAATTCCACTGTGCTCAGCAGCAGGCAACGTTCCATTTTGTTGAGCCCATTTAAACCATCCACATAACTAACTCTTACCCATACCTCTACTACTCTTTCTGCCCCTCCCTCTCTCTCTTTACTGTCTGACTAGTGATTTTCCTCTCGAGAATTTATGATAACTACTTTGTAAGTCGCTTCGGACAAAAGCATCTGCTTAATGCATAAACATAAACATGGTCCCTCTGCTTCCTCTCTCTCATTCTGTCCAGCTCCCTCTCCTCAGTCCACCGGTTTCCCATCGTCCTCTCGGGTTTAACATTTCATTCAATGTGGGTGTCCTGATAAAATGTACTGTGTGATATCAAGCTATTAGAGGCAGAAATTTTACTGCCAGAGAATAAACTGGAGTTCACCGACTATGTAGCAGGGTTCAGAATTTTTTCTTTTCAGTTCTGAGTGCAAACTGGCTGTCATTCAGAGCACAGCTGGCAGAATGATGGCGTTTGTAATATCGTGTTTTGGGTGTGACTTCACTGCAGAAACAGGAAAAAATTTGCTGAGTAGGTCTTATGCAGTGATAATTCAAGAGAAACTGAGTCAGTGACCCCTGAAGCTGCACTCCGATTCATTTTGTCCTCTCTCTGACAATGAAAGTGACTTTTTGACCATCAGTCACATTCGTTGGTTCTCGTTTTTGATTTTCAGCCACTTCACTCCAACAGATCTAAGAAATAAATACTCTTTCTTAACCTGCTTTCTTTGGTGCTTTATTTATCCTGATCCTCCTCCATTTGTGCCCTGAAACTAACCTTGAACTCCTTTTAAAATCTTTGATTTGACCTCCCTACATAAAGGCCTTTAGCCTAACTCCTGGGTCTCCTTTGCCTCTGAAGGTGGATGCCTTCTCTGAGTTCTCAGTATATAGCTATGGATGCTGAACCCAGAGATGAACCAGCTTTTGGTTACGGCTGAAATTTTGATGAACTCAAGTTTGAACTGATAACAAGCTGAATATAATCCATTTCAAGCTTATCTGAAGTTGCAGAATAAGTTTTCCTTTTTTGCAATAAATAAAGATAACAGTCAAAAAAACAAAAACATTGGATCACAAATTAATAAGTGTTTTTGCTTTAAATAACAAACTAATCTAATATGTTTTAGCTAAACACAACTACTTTGATCACATTGTAGGACATGAAATTATACAAAGGACAGCCTGGAGGTCTGGATCAGACCCCAATTCTGCTCAAACCCAGAACAGGTAGGCTCAGTGAAGAAAAAAAGGCGTTTAGCTCTCAATCGAACAGTTTGACAAGGTCTTTTTTTTCTGATTCCGGCTCTGATGGTGCTATTTTTCTGCAGTCATGCGTCATTCTGTCCGTAAATCTTTACACTTTGAACCACTTTTTCATTAATCTGTTTGGTGACTTCTCTTACTCCTTCCCATCCCTCTTTAAGATAACTCTATCTGCAGCAGAAAGCTTCTTGTTAATCTTTTTAGGTAAGACAGTTTCTATCTGAAAAGTATTTGAGTTTTGATGGCTCAATAGTGAAAATGAATTCTTAGAAATAAAGTCATAGCAGCTGTGCGTCACTGGATGTGACTAAAACAGAGTTGCACTGTTCTGGAGGTTTACGTTAAAATGTTATTTCTGTTTTGTTTTTTCAGTTCTTTAAATCGACTTTAAATCGCATTTGTAAGAGGGCGAGAGTTCCTCATATTGCCTAATGTTGGGTAACCACGGCACATATTAAAATGAAATATCTTCTGGGGAAGTTGGACAGGAAGTGAGGGCATCATAGTAAGTAAGATGCTTTCACAAGACTTGGGGATATGAGGCACCTGTGGCTCAGGAACAGAATGACAGTAAAAGGCTGATAAACTCCACCCCGGTGTGACGCTTTAAAAGGAATTTGCCAGCACGACTTAACATCAAGCCTGTGCTGCCTGCCGGACACTGAACACATCACACACTGAAGATGGACTCAGGTAACGTGTTACTTTGATTCTTGTCTATGATACTTTTTACATTGAACTTCCATCCATATCCAAGTTGAAATTATTATTGTCTGAATGGAAGTGATGGAATAGAAGTCACACTGCCTGTAGACTGCAGGAATAGTCTGTAAAAAAATCTACATTATTTGGATTAAGACTGGATGTAAAATTGGTGACCACATTTAATATGAAATGTCTGAGGTTTTCCCATTTGGACCTGCATAATGAAACCATAACAACTTCATGACAGAACTCTTCTTGCTCTCAGCAGGCCTCTATCAAATCCAAAAAACACAATTCATCCATATATCCTTCTTCTTTTGCTTTCTTCTTTCACACTTGGGAAACTAATGGAGTTTCATTCAAACCAAAGCTCTTTTCAGGTTCCACTGAAGACGCCGCACATTCTTTCTGAGCATTTACGTCCTGTATAAGCTTTTTAGGGGAACACAATGATAATAGAACTCAGAATAGATCATGTCATGGAGAAGGGTTTGGGCTGAGCACTGACCTTAGAGGCAGCTCCATTTCCAGATTAAACTGGAGTACTAATTCTGAAATCAGACTATTTCTAAAATTACAGCAGAAAGTAAGAATCCTAATTCATTGAATGTAAAACATGTCTTTAAAACCTGTGCAGTGATTTTTCCTTTCTGTCACCAAAGGAAAACGATTTTGGTTTGAAACCTGCTGGCTGTCTGTGTCTCTGCTGTCTGTGTGCTCCAGCCACCCCTCACAGGACATGCTGCTCAAAGAAGGTGGGTTGGTGTATCGGTGGATGTATGATGGATAGATGATAGATGGCCTGAAAGCACTGATCTCTTTCCTGATGTGTCTGATGAATTTGCAAAGCGTTGCTGAGGTTCTGAGCATCTTCAGGCCTCCCTTTTGCCTCCTTTGTAACATTAAGACATCAGAGCAGAGACTCAAAGATCCTTATGCTGTTTTTTTCAAGATGCCTTGCCTGTTGAAGCCGCTAATGATGAGCATCAGTGTCTCTTTCCTCAGAGGCTACAGATGTGTACGATGAGCTGTGGGCTGCGAGTGAGGACATCGCCCAGATGACGCTTAAGCTCCCGTTCCTGGAGCACATGCAGTCCGGCGATCTGCAGGCTGACGATTACGTCAACTTCATGATCCAGGACATCAACTACCTGCTGAAGGTTACAGACATGTTGAAGGAGATGTCACAGAAGGTGAAGCAGGAGGACATCAAGAAATTCATGAAGAACAGATTCGAAAGCTACAAGAAATTTGGTGAAATGATGCTGAAGCAGTTCAACCTGAAAGTAAGACACCATCACACACCAGCCAGCAATTTACCCTCTGAGCCAAGCGCGTTAAGAAAACATAAAAACAACATTTATTCACCATAAAAATCTATAATGCACATATCTTTAGCATCTGTTGATATTTTAGATTAAGGTAAATTATTTGTGAGTGAAAACCGCTCACAAATCTCAATGAATCCCTAACTCTCTAACAGAAACCTTTAACTTTGCTCTGCTTTACTCCAGCAGCACCAATCTTTGCACATATAATGCCCACATAATAATTAATGGTTTTGTTCAGCTTCTGGCCCACTGTGGGAATTTCGGAAAAGTTTATTTGACACAATAACAGCTGCTGTGAGGCTGTGATTCAGGAGCTGAACAGAAACACGGGGGTTACGTACTGTACATGATAAGAAAAAGGTTCTCAAATGAACACGTCATGAATTGATATGTTCACCTCTCTCCACCACAGGGTGTGTCAGAGATCAAACCCATCCCTGCCATGGAGAAGTACCTCTCTGACTACAGGACCATCATGGAGAAGGAGGAGCCCATCTACTTCGCTGTGAGTCTGCTGCCCTGCTCCAGGCTCTGGCTGTGGCTCGCCAACCAGCTCAAGGAGACCTACTGCAACGCCTACTTCATCTGGAAGAAGAACAACATGCACGGGAACCCTGAAAAGCACTACAGGAATCTGCTCAATGCGAACTTGAAAACCAACGACCAGATCCAGCGAGCCATGGAAATCTTCCGCCAGCAGATGCAGAACGAGCACAGCTTCTTTGCAGCTAGTCTGGATGAGTGAGCACCACCTGAAAGTTTGCCCTTCACTGCTTTAGCTCACGGGGCATGAATGACGTTCAGTTTGTCACTGTTCATGAATAAAAAGCATAAAAGGTCCACAAAGGTACCTAAATCAGTGGTTTCATCTAGCTTCAGGGAGATATAGGAAAAAAATGCTCTGTTAAAAATAAGATTATTTCCATATTTAAAGCCACAATGAATTGTGGTTTATTTCTATTTAATGTATGAAACATACAGTATGATCAGGTCATGGATCTGTTATATACACTTTTTCAGTGCCTTTTGTTTGCCCATTATGACCTCTAATGCAGAATAAACATCCATCCAATTTCTGAACATCTTATTTCCTAATGGGGTTGCGGGGGGGACTGGAGCCTATCCCAGTATTCAGTGGGCGAGAGGCGGGGTCACCCTGGACAGTCCGCCAGTCCATCGCAGGGCCACACAGACACACAAGGACAAACAACCACGCACACTCACACTCACTCCAAAGGGCAATTTGGAACATCCAGTTAACCTAACATGCAGGTTTTTGGACTGTGGGAGGAAGCCGGAGAACCTGGAGAGAACCCACGCAGACACAGGTAGAACATACAGATGCCACACAGAAAGGTCCTGGGTCCCCCGGGACTCCAAACGGGACCCCTCTTGCCGTTAGGTTAGGGTGTTGACCACCTCTCCAACTTTCACGCCAGAATGAATGACTGTATGACCTGCCGATGGTGCGTTTTAGTTAGATTTAATCCAAAAATGTTTAATTATAATATGAATAATAAGACAAAAATAAGTTATCACATTATAATTTATCAATAATACACAATACAATACAATAATATAATTGAACAATCATTATTATTTAGCCTTTTCTTGATGTAGTCTACAAACATAATTTTTTTTTTTTTATTCCATGGGGAACATATGGATGAGGCCAAGTTATTTACAGAGACCAGAGTGTGCTGCTCCTGGATCCTGTTCTTCTGTGGTTGTAGAGCATATACAGCAGGAAACTGTTCAGGTTAAAACTGAGCTATTTCATATAAGAAAGGCTGAGGTCAAGGCCAAAATTCTGATAAAATTCTTCTAAAAATGATCAATTTTTGCCCCGTCCAAACATAAATTGGTACTTGGATTATATCTGTACAAAATATGTCACCTCACAGACTATGTAGAGTATGATTCTGCTTGCAAGCAATTACATCAAAGAGAAAACACCCAGCTGGTGAGAGATCAACTGACTTGTCCATTAAATGTATAAAAGCCCATTTCCAATTCCTAAAGCTAATGAGTCCTAACTGCTGTTTTCTACCTTCTAATTGGCTGAAAATGGCATGGATGGTTATACTATGCCCCTCCAAAAACCACAAGCTTTTTTGTGGTAATACATTAACAAATGAACCTCTGGTCTAACCTACAGTCAAAAGAATTCAGAATTGCTGATGTTTTCCATCCAAAATCGGCAGCAGTCTTCTGGAAATGGGCTCTATTACACAGGATATTACAGAAATAGGTGTTAAAATATATGTTAATATTTTGGAAATAAACTGAAATATTTGGGTTTGATTTTCTACTCAGAGAGCCTTAGTTTGACCTGAGAGGTCAGAAGATGGTTGATAGAAAGGGGGGAAAAGAAAAAGCAACCTGATTCCCTACAGACAGCAAAACCCAAAAGGAAGAGAACAGCTTTCCATCGATAATCTAAGAAGCATGTTGTTACATAGAGACAGAGTGATAAATTAACTTGAATCTAGACAAAATCCACAGACATTTGACTGTTCTGGTAAATGAAAACAAAGTGATAAACAGCAGGAAGACCTCAAAAGACACAATCACTGCACTGCTGTTTATGAATAGCTGCTGTTATCATTTTGAACAATACCTGGAACATTCCATTCCTCATGAAAATATATTTACATTTAAATCTCTGTCTATTTCTAACAATATTAGTGTTTTGTCTGTATTCAAAACAGGAAAAACAGAAAAAGCTATACAAATTGTTCCAGGAAAATGGACTATTCTGACCAATGTTGAAGACTAACAGTAAACTTATGTGCAGATATTTTGACCCCTGTGAGTCTTCATATGGGAGGACAATTGACTTTTGCATTTGAAGGCTTTCTTGCACATTTTGCATGGATACGGCTTTTCGCCGGTGTGAATTCTGACATGAACAATCAAATGACTGTTCTGAGTGAAACTTTTCCCACATGTTTTACACCGGAAAGGCCTCTCACCTGTGTGGGTTCGCAAATGGTCGATGAAAGAGTTCCTATAACTGAAACTTTTCCCACACGTTTCACAGCAGTACAGCCTCTCACGTGTGTGAGTCCTCATGTGGCTGACCAAATGACTGTTCTGAGTGAAGCTTCTCCCGCATGTTTTACACAGGTATGGCCTCTCATCTGTGTGGGTCCTTATATGCTCCGTAAAATCCTTATGTTGGGAGAAATGATTTCCACATATTTTACAGGAGTATATTTTCTCACCTGTGTGACTTTTCTGGTGCGTTACCAGTTGTGATCTGACTTTAAAGCTCTTTCCACATGTGCTACAGTGGAATGAGTCACCTTTGTGAGTTCCCATGTGAACATTTAAACTGCTACCCTGGGTGAAACATTTTCCACATATTTTGCAAGAATATGGCTTCTCCCCTGTGTGGACTCTGTAATGTCTTGTATATTCATACTTGTAGCGAAAAACCTTGCCACAAACATCACATTTTAAGGACGTTTTAGTCACATCAACTTTAATCTGGCTCTCTACAATGTTTCTGACATGTCTCTTCATTGGCCTCAGCTCTCTGTTTCTCGATGATCCCAAGTCTTTGAGCTCTATACCGTCCTGACTTAAGTTCTCATCAACAGTGGGGCCCAGAAAGAGAAGCTGGCTCTTGTCTGGTTTTGTGTCATTTTTGTTGGGGTGAGTTTCCTCATAATTGGGACAAACCACGATATCACAAGTGTCCTCATGAAGGACCAGCTGCTCTTCCTCCTGACTGATGCATTTTCCCTCCTGAGAATGAGATGTCCTGCCCTGGCTGCACAGTTGTTCAGTGAGAACCTCCTCGTTCATAAAGCCATCGCGCTGACTAAGGTCTGGAATGAATGAAGAACAAGAGGGAAAGGATAGAAATTCAATTTAAGCAAACATACAAAAGAAAATGCCAGATTATGTCGATCATGATCAACAGATAGATAATAATAGATGGACGAACAAACCAACAAACTGAACTAGCTCAGCTGGTTCTGAACTAAGTCAGAATTTTTAACGGGATTTTGGGCTAACTTTAAAAACTTTGGTAATTTTCAACATCCACTGGGATAGGCTCCATTCCCCCCGCGACCCCATTAGGGAATAAGCGGTTATGAAAATGTATGGATGAATAGTTTTCAACAATGAATGACTGAATTGGTGCATATTTCAAGCTTTTCCTCTCAATCAGAGCAAAATGCCTCGCTAAGTATCAAAGATTTGAGCACTGCTGGCATCTTTTAGGCAGGTTGACAAATAATGATGGATGAGCTGTTCTTCATCTTTCATGCTTTCATTCGGAGGCTGAAACCTCCCTTGAGTCAGATCGTCTACGACTCCTATTCAGATATCACGACCTTTCCCTGCTATTTTTGGGATTATTTGACTATTGCCTACTCTGTTCAGGGTCCTTTGCCCAATTACTGACGCGTTCAAGGTTATTTGCCACATACCTGCTGTTTTCAGGGCAATTCGGGGTTTCCTTCGGACTTCCAGCAGTCTGCGCTGACGATCGATCTCTTCCTCGTACTGGACGATGGTTTTTTCTAACTCTGAGAATATTTCTTCGGCAGCAGCAGTTAGTCGCTGGCTGATAAACGCTCTCAGATGCTGAACAGAAGACATTGCGGAGAAAGGACTGATATTCGGCCCACAATAAACACAACAAAACCCCTGTCTGGTCCCGTGATAATACAGCTCCGACCGAAACAGCTAGTTCTCTTTACGTTCCGCCTCGAAATTCGAACCATTAACAGCAGGGTTTAAAAATCATTCCTACCACGTTCCTGAATAACTGTTTAAAGTTTTAAACGTTTTTACACTTAAAACAGTCCCGTGTTATTAGTAAGAACTGGGGAAAACGTTTCAGTCTCAACAAGCAGAGTTAGCACTTATAGGCTCAAACTGATACATTTTGCTATGTCCGGGTGTGCCTTAACCAGAAGCTCTGTGATGCCTCAGGCGCTGTGTCTGAGGCGAATCAGCTGCACCAAAGGCCAGTCATCATGGACTTTCTGTTCTGAAACACCAGTATAACAAAACAGGGAGTGGGTGACCTCTGGGGAAAGTATCTGGCTGTTTACCTCTGAAATAAGATGGACTGATGCTGTGTACTAAAAGGACAAAGTGGCCTCCACCTGCTGATTCTGAGGCCCTTCGGCATTGTGCTCAGGACTTCTTCTGACTCTGCGCTGGTCTCAGATATCCGCTTTACTGTCTTCTGCCAC